>KL267169.1:30434-40540 GCA_000699545.1 Podiceps cristatus
TTGCTTTGATGTATATGGCAACTGGAAGCTGATCTTAATTTCTAACAGCTTTCTCATGTGCCTCAAAGTTTCAAAATGATGAAATATTTGCATATATATTAGGGAGGATACTGCAACGGCTCTTTTATGAGTACATCCTAGCATTTTATTGCATATTGCAGGTGATCATTTTGAAAGGAAAAAATGAGTTTGCTGCCACATTTCTTATGATATCTCCCAGAATACATTACACATCCTAATTGACACCATTACTTCCAAATGCCCACAGACTCGGGTTTTTTATAGGCCTATAAAACCAATTCATTATTCTTCCCCGCTGAATTTAAGAAAATTTTATTTGTATCTGAAAAACTGGTTTACAGGTACATCTTGGAAAGGAAAACAAAGGGGTATCAATATTAAAAGGAAAGAAAATGTATTAGGAAATGAAGATGTTACTTGGATTCTATTTACCAACTAATTTATCCTTTTTTTTTTTTTTCCCCAAGTTTAGATTAATCCCTGTTGCACTTAGGGAATTTTAGGAAGACTGTTAGCATAAAAAAAAGAACTGCTCACTGTTTGTTTTTTGTTTGGTTGGTTTGGACAACAAAACCACAGGAATTATTTTCATTTATTATGTAAAACATTTGTATCTAAGGCCATTTGCATAGTTAAACTTAGCTATGGATGTGACTGAAAATGGTAAGTATTTTGTCATTGTTTTTCAGTACTACATTTGGCAGTTTTCTTTCCCAGGCTTCTAGCAAAGTGCCAGGACACAGCCATTATTCCTAATTCCCATCTGCCTTATAACTAAAGGAAAACATCTTTGACTTAATATCTGCTTCCATCTCCTGCAATCGTTTGCTCCTTATGAACACACCTGTTCACAAGAGGAAAGCACATGCACTTTTGCTTTTTAAAATAGGGTTTAGATCTATCGATAATTAATTCAGCTGTCATTTAAGTCTCCCTCAAATTCAAGTACAATTACCAGTGTGTGAAGATGAAATACGTGGCTACGGCAGCTAACGACATAGCCGTGAGTATTCCAAACCTGAAGCAAGTTTGCTGCAATGCCACAGCCAGGGAGGTGCGGGATGGGGTCCCGCCGTGCCCCCGGGACAGAGGTGCACCCCAGCGCCCATGGGGAATCTGTGCCCCAGGGAGCAGTAGGATTTATGTTGAAAATGTTATGAGGCTATTTTTAACTGCTAAGATTGATAATGAACTATATAAATAAATTTTAAAAATATGAGACTTCATCTGCTGAAGTCCTAAAGTTCATCTGAAGGTCACGTGCTTTCATTAATTCTTAAGTATTTTGCTAATTTGTCATCTGTTTCGCTCAAAAAAAACCTCTAAAAAGCCAAAACAGAAAATGCTGGAGATGACAATGGCCCTTTCTAACTTAAGCCGGTTCTCAAAAACTTTTTTTTCTGGCCTTTCCCAATATAAGCTTTTTTTTTTTTTTTTCCCCAGAACACCACGGTAATCAAATCACGCCTGTGCCCTGCTAACAACAAACACATTGAAACATGACAGATTGCTGTAGTTTAGCAAAGGTCTGTCTATGCTCCAAATCTATATACGCCAGTTTTGCATAGCAAAGAGCCTGCACTTTTTCCAGCTGTGGAGATCACTTAAAACCATTGGTCTGTGGAAATGCTTCAGTTGTTATTTGATTTATACTTGCAATTTTGCAAGTACACTGAATTTTCAAATTTAGCGTACATGCCCAGAAATACTCTCAAAACTGCATGTTATTATATTTAATGCAATGGCCCAAACTTCTCTCAGTCCTTTAAATTAATACCTGAAGAAGGAATATAAATCATAAAAGAAAAAGGTTTATGAAAATCAGCCTCAACAAGTCAGATTCTGTTCTCGTACTGGAATGCCAATAGCAAAGCCAATAATAGAGCTGGCTTGATTTCCACCAGATCAGCACGCACATACGTATTTGCTCTGTACGTGCAGACTGCATTTTGTATTCATACTGTGACAGACTGAAGCAAAATATGCAAAAGCCCTCTTCAGCTGGAGATAACCAAAGAGCAGCCGACATCGTTACAAGAAGGAAAAGGTTACGGTTGATCCAGAAATAAGCTGCTGCCTGTGGAACATGTGAATTCTTGTTTGAGTCTTGCTTCTGCAGAGACGAATGGCCAGGGCTGAGGGCTGATCTCTGCTGCCAGCAGAGAGCCGTGACGTGTTTGCATCAAAAGCTGCAAGACTTGTGCAGTTCTCCTCCGAAAACCCGTATTCAGGGTGCCGTAGAGTGCGCCTGCTGCAAAGCGCGTAAACTTTTAATGCCTCTCGGCAGCCTTGCAGGAGGTTCACGAGGAGCAGAAGCCACCCTACATCTTCCTCAGGAGTCACGAGGGGTGCACCGTGCGTTAGAAGCAGAAGAGCTTGTCGTCTTCTCCTGGCCAACTGTGCGGCTGCGCTTCATCCGTCTGAGTCGTCCCATCCTCTTTCTTGGGAATTTCGTATTACATAAGATACCGAAGCTAAATACATATCATGTTGTGTAAGGTTGTATGTGCTGAAACACGAGCGGTGGAGCTGGAAAACAATGCATGCTAGTGCCAAAAGCAATAAAACACCACATTTCTGATAGCTTTACAAAACAAAATGCTTAACACTTTTGTCTCATGTTTCAACTATTTCCCACAAAAATGAGACAACTTTTTTTTTTTTTTTCCTCCCCTGGAGAGGGAAAATTATTTCTGAGAAAATATTTTTCTTCTTAGTAATTATCATCAAATATTTGCCTGGACTGAATATTTGTAAGAATCTGTATTCCTCTCCAAAAAGAAGCTCCTGTGTAAATAGTAAATAAAACCAAAGTCACTTGACCTGTATTAAACTATTGTCTCCTTTGAAATCTTGCAGCAAATTGCAAAATTAAGATTTCAGACTTTGAATAGCTCTGACAGGGACCCATTTTTTGTGCAATTTTCTCTCTCAGGTAAATGGGGGTGATTCCTGCTCAGAGCACCAAACGGGCGGCCCATGGAGCCGGACGGTGTCGAGCAGCTGGGGAGCGCGGCCGCCCCTGGCTCCGCTGCCTTCAGCAGGCTGGTGCGTGTCCAAGCTGTCAGGGGTTCTTGAAGTCCTCGTCCTGAATTCCTGGGGTTTCCCACATACCAAGGGTCTTATCTGCCCCTCGGATGGAGTAAGCCGATCTCCTCCAACGACTCTTTAAGCTATATCATTAACAGCTATTGGATAAGGGGGTTTTCTTACCCTGTTTGTCTTCTGAGGCAAGAACTGTGCGTACCCAGTAGTACCTTGCTTTGGCAGAACTATGATTTTAAATGTAGGTGCTCTTACTTTTTGATACAAGGAGGCAAATCAAAAATGCATCACTTGAACTTGGAGGTAAGGCTTGAGATGGTCTTTTCTTTTGGCGATAGTGTTCCACAGGGTCTCACAGAACAATTTTTATTTCTGACTGTTTTTCCTCTGGTAAATGAGTTGTTATTCCCTGAGAGCAATGCTGCCCAGGAACTTCACCTTGCAGCGATGAGACAAAGCAAGTGAAATGCAGCAGTAGCCTGCAAACACGCTTGGCTTTTAACAATCTGTAGCAAAAAAAAAAAAAAAAAAAAGGTCATGCTGAGCATAGACTTTTTGCCCATTATCCAAAAGAGAAAATAATAATAATAGAAAAGATATATTGGTTTGCATTTTAGAAGCAATTCACACAGATTCAATACCTGTTCCGTGTAAATGTTTTCCTGGTTTGATTTATTTGATCGAAGTCTAAGATCCAAGTCACTGAAACATTGAGTCTCTCCAGTCTGTGCATTTAGACATATACTTTGCAAAGTATTTATTTTTTTTATAATAGATTGAAGTAAAATTCAAGGGGTTAAAACATCCCTCAGAGATGTTCAAAGTCCATATGTACACTTATGGCTTAAGTCCATCATTAAAAAACAATTGAAAAAGAAAGGTTTGCAAATAATGACTTTTATTGTTTTTCTAGTACTGATGATGCATGTTTAATTCACAATGAAGTATTTATTTGATGAACCTCCCCACTTTTCATAACCATGAAGTTGTCAACGAGGAGATTTTCAAATTCTTGTGTATTTGTTATGCAAAACATTTGTAAATCAACAAACTGTGAATCGTAAATCATTGTATTTTGTTGATTATTCTGACAGTTTTACAGGATCTAGGTGAACTGTGCCATTTGGTTCCTCTTGTGTAAGTAGATGGACTATGCATGTAGTTACGCAGGGCCAGATCGACCTTTTATGAAGTTAATTTAGTCTCTTCCTCATGAGCATCAAGTGGGACTAAGTCCTGTATCATCCCCCAAACCCCCCCCCCCCCCCCCGCAGTAGGAAGTAAATTTGGCTATTAAATGCACAAAATTTATTTATTTAAAAATATAAGTTGAAGCTATTGCTGTTGCTGCTTAGACTGAATAAGGGACCTTTGAAGCCATGATTTAATTTTTATTATTATTATTGTTCTTGCTGATAACCAGAATAGCTGCTGCTGCTGCTGGAGTCTTCATGAGGCTGGAGGAGAGATGAGTTTGCTCCCTTGCCATAAGAATTAATAATCCTTCCCAACTGAAGAGGGGCGAAGGTGCTCCGTAACGTGTACCTACAAAGACAGTCTGTATAGACTAATGAAGCCAGG
Source organism: Podiceps cristatus (assembly GCA_000699545.1). Lineage (NCBI taxonomy): Eukaryota > Metazoa > Chordata > Aves > Podicipediformes > Podicipedidae > Podiceps > Podiceps cristatus. The sequence goes on from KL267169.1 coordinate 35,082, forward strand.
GCCTTAGCGCCACTTGATTAGTCAAATATTTGAGGAAAAGGCAAGAGAAAGCACTCCACGTGTGCAAGGGGGAAGTATGAGAAAAGGTTCAGCAAAATGTTTTCTTATTATCAGCTGAGGTGCAGAGCAACACTGAAGACGTCACCTTCCCCGTGCCTCGGTTTCACCCTCTCTGTATACGATGGAGATGGCAGTGCTTCTCTTGGGGCCAATTCAGTGAATTTGTGCCTGCTTCTTTAAAGATGCACATACACATATAATAGCATATATAAAAGGTACACCTATTTTAAACAGGTGTGTTATTGTAGATCTCATTTTTCTGTTTTCCTTCATTAATATCAAACCAATTCATTTGGTACTAATTTGATTCATGAGCCACAACGTATCATAAAATAAACATTTCTATATTTATGTGTGGGCCATTTCAAAAGAGTTGTTTGTTTTTACCTTACAAATATAATATTTAGCTTTACTTCTCCTGATGCTTTTTTCAGTATGGGACACTGCTGTCTGACTTGCTGGAGCTGTACAGTCACGTATGTCTCACTCCACTAGTTTTTCATTCGCACACAAGAATTAAGGTTTGTTAAGAATAGTCAATATATAAAGCATTAATAGAGGATTGATGAAATGTATCCAAAATAAGAGTAGATAAGAGTGGATATTATATTCCAGTCATTTAACTTTACAAATAGTCAGAGGCCAAAATAGGGAATAACTCTTATATGTTCTTGGAAATCTGAAGGAGACCCATAACTGTTAAACTTGCTTTCTCACTGTACCATGCCATCTTATGGCTCTACTTTTATTCATGCCCTTCAGCTATCTAATCATAATGATGTTTTTGGAGAGGACAGGAAAGATTTGAACGATGATCCTGGGAAGAAGGATGGTTAGCAGCAAACTCACCGAGTCAGCTGGTGGGACACGCAATTTCGAGAGCTGTGAAGGCGGCGTGGCCGTTTGACTGGTCTTCTCCAGGCATGGAGGATTGATAGGCAGCAATCTGGAGGTGAGATTTTCGTGAAACGGTCATGCTCCTTTTGACTATGGCTTGCCTTAAAATGTTTGAGTCACGTGGGGTCTGAATACCAAAATGCTGTAGAAATAATGACTTCCATTTTGGTCTGCACATCTCAAATTCCTGGAGCCAATGAGACCATGTATGGGACAGCCCCAGTCTCTGTGCTTGGGTCCTGCCACCCTACTGATTCTGGGATTAGAAAAATCAAGATGAGAGCTCAATAGTAGCTCAGTGATTCACCCACAAAGATGCAAATAGCACTTAAGTACAAGAGTGATATGGGGCTCCAAGCTTGGTAGGCTTGAAAGCCAAGAAGAAAAATAAAAAGCTTTGACAACTGAGTTAGAAAACCAGTTCCACTGAGATCCGTACTTGCAGCTGTGCCTCGTATGATCCACTCCAGCATCTTATATGTGCGATAAATCACATGAGATCAATGACTGCATCCTACCTGGAAAAAAAAAAAAAAAAAAAAAAGGCAGCTTATTTCTGCCTAGGTCTTGATAGCGAAGGGGCGAGTCATAGTAGCTTTTCCATTCCCCATCCAATTTCCTGTCCCAGTAAATTAAAACCTTTCTGTGACCTGAATAACGCCTGGGGACACCTAGTGTTTCCCTGTTTACCAGAGTGTGAAAATTGGCCCTTAACCATGCCTAGGGCAGCCAAGGGTGACAAGAAGGGGGTGCACAGATTAGGATGGTCATGACCCCTGGGTACTAAGAGACCTTACCTCCAAGTAAGGGTGTCACCTAAACTGTAGCCATGAAATGGCTTAATTTTGTCTTCCTGACTCCGGACCGGTGGTGGTGAACAGCTGCAGATGGCGACCCGTGGGCTGGTAGGGCTGCTGGGGAGCAGAGACGTGGGGAGCAACTCCCTGGGTTCCCCTGCACCTCTCTATGGGTGATACATGCCGCTGGTGCCTGTAGCATGGTTTTATCACCCCCGTGTGCTTCAAGGAGAGGTGGCCTGGGAAGCTAGACTGGAAAAGGGCTGTTTCACTCAAAAAAAAAAAAAAAAGTGAATCTAGATAAACCTGCTGGCCACTCTCCACCCTGTGATTTTCCTTTGAATACTTGTTATTGATAAGAATCATGAACTGTTTCCTATAAAGCTGTTTTCACTATTCAAAAAAAAAAAAAACAAACATAGGATAAAGCACTGTAATCACAGGCAGCTCCATGTTTTTTCTCCTGCAATCTAGGTTCCCTTAACTAAAGCTAGGTGACCCATGATTTTGTCCAGTGGTCTTATGAAAACTCTCTTATCTGACTCTGACAGGAATAAGTCGTGCAAGTTACATGGGTTCAAGGGATTTGCAGGACTGGCTTTCTGAGTGTCTAGAACAGAAAAAAAAAAAAAAAAAAAAAAAAAAAAAAAAAAAAAAAAACTATTTGTACCAATAATTGCTGTTAGGATATCGACATGAGAGAAAGGTGGTCAAAACTCCTGCTTAGGAAAGACATCCGCCGAAGACAAAGGCGCAGACTGAACCTGAAGGAAAGGGATGAAAATGCAGGGAGCAAGAGCAGGGTAAAAGGCCTCCAGTGTGTCTGTTGGAAGATTATCTCTGCACTCTGGGCTGTGAAGAGGGAACGAGGTTTGCTAGGCCCTTTCTGCCCATGGCAGGAGGTGTTTAACGGTGATTTTCAGTTAGCAATGACCTCTCTTAAATAAAGACATGAGATCCGTGGACTCAGGCTAGAGGCTCCTTTTTGATCTGAATTCCTTCTGTTTTTATTAATGCTAGTGGCTCATGAGTTATTGGCCTCTTCTCTTGCCCTTCATGTTATTTGGACCATTTTCTCCTCAAAGGTATCCCCCCAGCCCTCGGTCTGTGCTTGCTCTCAGGCCAGCTGAGGGCTGGTGAGCTCCCTGCGTGTCCCAGCCTGGCCAGTAACGTCCCCAGCACTGGTACCAGCCTGCCCACACGGCCAGTGGTGGGAGCTTCCCCAAAAGCTCGACAGTACCAGCTCCCCCAGCTCACGCCTGATAGCTAAGGGAGCCCCAGCAACCAGCTCCCCCGAAACCCTCCAGTCACAGCTTCATCTACAGTGCCTTATTCCTCAATATTTGGGCCCCTTAATAATTTGTTTAAACACCTCCCACAGAAGAAACCTCCTCGAAGCTGGAGCCTTTCCTTGGTGTTTGCTTTAAATGATTTCCCAAGCAGCTGATGCTGACCGGGGCTTTTACCAGCAGTTTGTCTCGTCCGTGATATAGCATGCTGCACTTTGCCGGTGCAGGGCTACTTACAGCACCTATGGAGAGTAAATTCCTCTCTCTTCCCAGCACCATTCAACCATCGTTCTTTATTCAACTCAGCCTCTGAAAACTTTTTCCTTTTTCATAGTACTGCTCATTGTGACTAGTGGCACACAAAGGGGCTCAATTTTTCTCACAGCTAGCACACTGTACATACGTTTGATATGTTCCCCGGGATGAAATATGTTACCGGGCTCTGTGGTTCTGCTCTGCTGCCAAAGAAAGCCATGATGTCTGGCAGTAATTTGAATTTACAAACCCAACAAGCAACTTTCAAAACAAAAAACACTTCCCAGAATTTCAGAGCAGCATAAAAAAATGCCATTTTCTTAGAGAACAGTTTCACATTGCCTGGGAAGAGCACAGCAGAAAGAGAGTGCACATAGAAGTATTTGAGAAAAATAAGGTTCAAGAGGACCGTATCATCAAAAAATTACTTCCTTGGAAGGATGCATGCCTTCCTTTTCTGAAAACTGAAGTGTTCTCGCACCTCAGAGGTGCAATATGGCAGGCAAAAACAGTGCCTTTCTTTTCCAGCTGAGCTGATGCCAAGATGGTGTCAGTCCTAGTGCAGCAGTATATGTCTCATCTATTTTTTACAATGGTTTGGCAAAATGTCGGACCCCTATCAACAGTGCTGCCCGCGCGGCTGTTACGGCCTGAGCAGCTGTGCTATTGCTGGTAAATAGAGGACTTGGAGGGTTTAGTTGTTTTGCTGTTTTGTCCTAATCTAGTTATTCACGGGCCTCCAGGCTGGACTGTGGGGAATGTTTGCCAAAGGGAATCACCGTTGGTTCACGGTCGGGTATTACCCTTGGCAGAGGTAAGGCTTCCAGCACCGGCCCTGGTAGCTGCTGTGCTGGGGACAGACATCCAGTGAAGATCATATTTTTTCCAAGGTCACCCAGTAAGCACTGGAAGACCGTTGCAGCTGGGCTCTGGACCATGTTCGTGAAGTCAGGCTCCCTTCACCTCCCATCCACCCACCGCTTAAACTCAGTTACATACGGTGTCACACTGAATGCATACGCCTACGCAAGCAGTTGCGATTATGTTCCTCTAGCTGGCTCCCATTTAAACAACAAAATGTAATACTGGATCATGAATAATTTCACACGTTCCCCCTGCTAACAGTCCTGAATTCTCTATGGGTTAAGAAAAAGCTTGTTTCCAGGCTGAGCTTCACAAAGCCTTGGCACGTATGCCCTGGCTTCTGGCTCGCAGTGGCTTCTGGCTCCGGTACTCTCCCCGTTTCGGTCGCGGGGACCCTCTGCCATAACGTTGGCAGGCGCGGAGCTGGAGCCCGGCCGGGGCTGGCAGAGGGTCTGCAGAGCCGTGGGGAGGCTGGCGCTGCCCGGCCGGCCTTGCTCCTGCCCCACAGAAGGGCTGTGGTGCCACGGGGGAACCGGTGCTCCCGGCACCACTACTCGTTTTCCTGCTGTCTCTGAGTAAGAGCTGAAGTACTAGGTGGGGTGGGGGGGGAATAAAAGAAAAAAAAAAGAAATGAAAATGTAACCCCTATCGAAAATTATATCATCTCTTGTTTTCTGACTGAAGATTACTTTTCAGAAAATACCAGGATTAAAAAAAAAAAAAAAAAAAAAAACCAAAACCAAAAGGAATTGCAGAAGGCTTAAGATTGGACCTATTTTTACTTGTGCTGATGGATCAATTCGTATCAATAACACACTGATTTATGTAAAAAGTGTTCCAGACTGCTTGTCTGTCTTGGAAATCAGTTTCTGCCTGTTTGTTTTGTTTTAATTCCACATACCAAAGAAGAGCTGTATAAATCTTTCTTCCTGCCCATCTTAGTCCTGATTAAGCACACTAACTAACTCCTTTGGGGACATACAAATCCCGATCCGTGATTGATGCCAGCTCTCCGTTATCAGGGCTACAAAAACGGTCTCTGCATTTCTTCTGCAAGAACAAGTCCAGCTCTGCCTACTGTAATTTAATTCGCAGTGGGTGGGAGATTCAGAGAGCAGAAGTGCAGCCACCAGTCAGGCAGCCCAAATCTTCCCAAAGCCATTACAAACTGGGCTGTGGCAATAGCTGCACCGTGATAATGTGGGGCTTCTTCCCTTACAAACTCCAGATACAGCCCCCTGAGCCGGTGCGGGCTTTGTTACCAAACCCTCTCCTCAAGAAGGCTTTTTTTAATATA
>KL267170.1:6871-32730 GCA_000699545.1 Podiceps cristatus
GCTGGAGGATGGAACTAGATGATCTTTAAGGTCCCTTCCAACCCTAACCATTCTATGACTCTATGATAAATATTTTGTCTAGGCTGACAATGGACTCAAGTATTGTTACAGACTGTTGTGCAGGAAATTAAAGGAACTCTAAGTTTCTAGAGGAGTCTTGTTTTCTTTTACGTGTTGATCTCAGTTTCCTAATACATACCCTCTGACCCCCTGTAACCTCTGCTGTGAAAGGATGCAACTTTTACAATTAAACAGAGTGCTGATTGGCTGTGTCAAGGACCAATTTGCCACTGCACACAGTGCTGTTAAAAACAGGTACTGAAAACATGCATTCAATATTCATAGTTTACTCATACACTGTGTGAACAGCACTGCTTAACACTTGTCAGGAAGGCTTGAGGCTACACAAAGACCAAAAAAGATTAACTCCTAGTGAAAGATAAAGTACTAGAAAGTAGGGTTAAAGTGTTTTACAGGTAACCTAAATTCGTCCCAGCCTTGCAGATTACTGCAAAGGCTGAAAGTATAAGATTTTATTAATCCTAAATTATGTTTGATCCCTTGCATGGAATAAACCTATTCATTAGCAAAACATATAAAACTGTATAGGTATGTGATCACCAAACGAAACACAAAAGTGAAATACCAGAGAGGTTTAAAATTAGCTGCATGTTACGATCTCTTATTCTCTACAGCAAATGATGTGACGAACTTCTCACACTTAAGTATATTTTGGTCAAGAAAAATCAGCATTCTTACACTATAAAACAGACCAAAAGGAACAAATACTCATCTAGAACACCAATTGAACCTCCACTCTGAAAAATGCTGTACATAGTATTCAAGGTGGCACTAACATAAAAAGGTGAGTTTTACTTTTCAATTCTATCCTGTTAGCTTCTTCAGTAGACAGATAATATTTGACAAATGCTTTGTTGTAACTTCTAATATTACTTCTCTGGTCTATTAGTTTATCCTCTTTATACTTTGGAAAATTTTCAGTCAGACTTCACAATAGATAGACCCTCTTCAAAATCATCAAAATGTTCAACTGATAGGAGATAAGCTTACTGTTCAGTGGTTTCTGGGCATCTGCATTCCCTTCTCCTTCCAGTCCTGAAGGCTGGTCTTCTACCTTAACAGTCGTCTTTTTCGACCTTGTCCTGTCATCTTCATCTTCACTATCTGCTGTGTAAAGACTTCGATCTGTAAATGGGCGTCTCTCATCTCTGTCTCACAAGAAAAAACATCATGTTATTCTTACAAACCTAAAGCTATTGCTTTCTTTTCATTATTTACAAAACTCTCTCTCGAGCAACAGTAACATCCTCTTGTGCTCATCTCTTCATTCTGAATTGCATGCATTCCCATTTTATTCTCTGTACAACTGCCATTTTCATAAAGATGCAAAGTCTTACACCACAATATTTTTAATGACAATCACTAATGGATGCAAACCAATCGTTTCTACTTTGAAACATTCCCTTCAGTACAAACTCAACTGAGCAACTGAATGAAATGCCGTAACAAAGGAACATGCAAAGAATCTCCTCCTCTTCACTCCATAACCGTGACTCCACTAGGGGACAGCAGACACAACAGACAACACATTCCTTCTATATTCCTAACATGAATCTTACTGGTAAAAGAGAATTTAGAGCTCCACAAACAGAAATGTTATTAATAATCAGCATGCTCCAGACCATAATGACTAGGAACAAGTGATCCATAATCAACCCTTTGTACCTAATTATTCTTCCATTTGACAGTAGAAGGCGAAGATCATTGTCTTTTGTTCGCCATTCAGGTACTGTAGAAGATGGCTGAAAGGGCTTGTTAAATCTCCCATTCAGTTTCGAGCTTCCAGTATCCTAAAGAAGTAAAAGCAATGTTGATTATTATTTATTTCTATAAATTTAATTGTTTTTTCTGCACTCCACAAAAGCTTAAACTCAGCACCAGGATGGTTACCTTCGTGATAACCCCCTAAAGAAAGCTCAGATCAAACATGTTTGGATGTAAAAACCAGCAGACTGCATCTTCTCCTTCCCTGAACCATCTATACTCTCCTGAAGCATCTGAAACAACTACAACATCACTATAATACTCCTTTTATGTTTCCTTTGGAGAATTATCACTGTATTAAAAACAAAGAAATACCAATAGAGACAGGCAAGCCAAAAGTTGTGCTTGGAACTGATAAGGCAACTCCTGGATTTGGTATCTGGTCCCTGGATTTAGTATCCCAGAACTGATTTACAGGACAATAAAATATCAATAATGGAAAGTAGCCTGCCATAAGCAGAACTTTCTTAGTTCAAGGTAATTTACATTTGGCATATTCTCTGAAGCAATCGGCAATACACTTATGTGCCAAACCAGGAACATGTAAAAAAAAAAATATTATTTTACAAGTCAATACTGATAGTCAACAATGTATTTCTACATTAAATGACAATGCCTAATACTCCTAAACATTTGTTTGTAGCAATAAACTGCACAGGTTACCTATATGTAGTACATTTGAAGTTCAGCCTCCTGTCTTTGGGGGCTAAATGAATGTCTCTTGTTCATGCCTTAAGATCAATATAAGGACCCAAATCGGTATCTCTCCACTGTGACAGTCCATCCTGTCAGCATTTCTTGTTCTCAGAAAGGTACTTATTTCCTTTCATAAAGCTACTTATTTCCATTCTCTCACTCCTTCTCCTATTTCTGTTGCTGGTTTTTTTAAATAAGGTTATCAAACCTGGAAAAAAGGAAACTTTTTGAAGAGACTGTATTTTGCTCATTTACTCCATGATACCTTTGTAATACGACCACGAAGTCCACAGACCCACAATGCAGACCAAAGGCAGCCTTAGGCTTACCAGTAGGGAGGCACACTCATACAGGAAATAGGATGATGACTGAAAACAAAGGCTAATCAAATTACAGTAACTGAACTATAAGAAACAGTGATCTAAAAACACATAGAGAAGCAGGCTGGCTCAGAGCCTCACCAAATCAAGGCTCTGCAAACTCCCTTCACAGAACTGATTCAAAGTAGCACCTGACACATACAGCAGTCCTAATTCAAAAACTATACTCAAAGTAGGTAGTGGTCTGTCCTGGTTTCAGCCAGGACGGAGCTAGTTTTGTCTTCAGCAGCTCCTGTGTTTTGGATTTAGTATGTGAAGAACGCTGGTAGTATGCTGCTGTTGTTCATTGCTGGTGAACGATCAAGGACATTTTGCAGTTTCTGAAGCTTTGCTGATGTGCAGGTGTAAAAACTTGGCAGGGGCACAGAATAGTTGATCTAAACTGGCCAGAGAGTATTCCATGCCATAGACGGCATGGCCAGTGTAAGTGAGGGTCGGCCATTGCTCTCGGGCTCAGGTTCCTTGTTCAGTTCGTGTTCTGTTCATGTTCCCTTCTTGGTACTTTTTTATTTTCATTTGTTTTTCATTTGGGCATGTTTATTCATTTGGCTGTTTGTCCCCTTGCTCGCTCGCTCTGGAACTTGCTGTTCTGGGACAGCTGTGGGGGAATATCCCTGCTCCCTGGCTGCTGCTCGGGACGGGCTGTGTCGGTCCTTGGGTGGTGGAAATTGTGCATTGTTCATTTTATATATTCTATTATCCTATACATTGTTATTACAATTAATATATGTTTATCTTTTCCTTTGCTATCCTGGTAAACTGTTTTTATCTCAACCCATGAGTTCTCTCTCTCCGATTCTCCTCACCCCACCGGGGAGGGGCGTGTGAGTGGCTGAGTGGTTTGGTTACCATTTGGAGTTCAACCATGACATAGATTCAGGGCACCTTCTAAACCAAAAGGTTGAAAGAACCTCCACAAAAAAAATATCAAGGAAGTGAGAAATTCCTATCAGAAAAACTCAAAAGAAACTGAAAACAAATCTATCCATGTCTCATCTCACAAAGAGTAGTAGCCTGTAGTCTTATGCATGATAAAAGCTTTTCCCTTTCAACAGAGATGAGAAATCTACTCTGGTTTTGTTTTTCTTGCACATAACTTAATACTTGCCTCCTCCCATGGTGACATCTCCAGCCTTTTCAGTACCTCCCTGGTGTGGAGTTCCAGGATGTCCAAATTAGAAGGAGTTTTGGTAGCATGGTCTCGCAGTTTCCTCACCCTTCGTCTGGAGTGATGAGGGGAAGCTGTTTCATGTGAAGATCGTGAAGTTGGACACACACCAAGAATTCCCTGAGTTTTAACTAGTTTGCTGTTTTCCTCCTTTAATTAAAAACACATATTTCAGAACAGTCTCAGAGGAATAATCCACCTATTTAAGTGTTGCTTCTTATTCATCTAATTAAATGTAAATTATATAAATAAAATTGCTAGACCTTTTAGGAAAGTACTACATATTTCCTATGGATTTGATGTACAAAGCTTACTTCTACTGCATCTCTTTGCCATTTGAGGATTTTATACTCTCCCATAATACTAGTGCTTAACACCAAAAACATAAGGTTTTATTCATGAAGGCAGCATAAGGTAGGTATGTATTGTACCCAACAGACCACATTTCACTTCTCAGAACTGTTTTCTCGACATGCAAATGTGAGACTTCTTCAAGAATCAATATTCATTAAGAAATAAAGGAGCAAAAGACTGGTATAGGAGAGGAAAAAGAAGAAAGGAAGAAAACCACCGACTATATAACAAATAGCAGCAACACATATGAAAGAAAGCAACAGAGATGACAACTGGCCCAGAACTAACAAATAAGAGGGTAGGAGAATGGAATATGCACAGAATTTCAAGTTAAACTCCTTAGCAACATATTCACAGTAATTATGATAAGTAGTTACAAGAGAGAACATTTTACAAATACTGATCGACAAATAATTTCCCCATTGAAATTATTTTTTAAAAAACATAATACATAAAACACCCTTGCTACATATTTTCCTTATCTGAAATACCTTAGTATTCCCAATAGTTTTCCTCTTGATCTTCTATTATTAAATGAATGTTAAGAAACTAAAAGGTGAATATGGTCAATCAGAAGCATAACTACTATGGAATTTCCCTATTCAAAGACTTTCTTTTTTCTGCAGGCTTATGTAGGGTTGCCTCTGTTCTTACCTCTACAGATCGAATCACTTTTGAGAGCTCTTTTATGAGATGCCCAGGCCTAATGTTGTCTGGAATTTCAAAGGCATGTTCTGTTACGAGCTGTATGCAAAGGGGAAGAAAAGATACTTAATTCATTTTTTCAGATAAAAGCAGAAGCAATATGAAATAAACAAATCTACAGGGAAATAAAATGAAAAGGAAAAAAACAGATTAATTTCTGTAATAATGACTGCAAACTGCCAGGACAGATACACACACACACTGAAGCTTCCAGTCAGAGCTTTAGAAGACAGCAGATATCCCTCAATGTCTCTGAGAATCCAAAGACGCGGTAATACAAAGCCATACTGACAACCACTTAATTCCCACCTTACCACCCTAACCCTGCTCCAGTATAGTAATCAGCTGCTTTTTTTCCCTTTACCATGGTTAGTATAGAGCCATACTTCAGGAACGCATTAGAGTCATAACCTTCAAAACAGCTAAAGACTAAGGGAATGTCACTATGGGGAAAATTTAACCTGAAGAGCAAATCAAGAACAATAATCAGTAACCCATATGCAGATTTTTAGACATCTGCCTCACATTTCACTTTTAAAAATTACAACCTTAGCTTATTTAGAATCTACTAGGTTGGAGAAAGCGATTCAAAACATCATTCCCTATAAAAAATTTAGGAAGTCGTAACAGTTTATGTTCCCTTTAATCCTCTGAAACCCTATCAGACAGATTTCATATATATATATAAACCAATCTGAGTAAGTCCAAACACTGTACGGCTACTACAGCTAGATCTAGTAAAAAATGTTTAATATTTTCTATGTACAGTTTAAATGTGCCCCAAAACACTTATGGTTAGAATTAAGCAGACAAAACAGTGCTCACACGTAGACCGTAATGACTGACATGAATTCTGTTATCCCCTTAAATGACTATTTAAATGGAAAAATATCCCACAAACATTTTCAGCTATCCACATTTCAAAAAATTACATTCAACAGCAAAATTATTGCTAGAAGCAATTCAATACTGTACATGCATTTTGTTGAACTTGACTTCCTCTCAGTCATTAAAACAAATGCTCTCTTCCTCCCAAAAACCCAACATGGATGTATAACCATGGTGTAATCTTTCATTTCAGTGCCATTAATTCTACAGGAAAGCTTAAATCAGCTGCTATAATTTACCATTGTTCATTCTTTGAATGCATCAGCTCTACACATTCACCCTTGGGAACATGTCACTAAATTGTGTAATTTTTCCAGCAAGTTACTGGTCATTTTAGGACTATTCAGTCCTTTCTACTTAAGGACTTCACTCCCCCAAAACCCTTCCTGTCCATGAAGTCTTCAAGAAGAAATGACTGATGAAATCCTCCAAAACACTGACCTCGAAGTTTCTCTGGTTTAAAAACACTGCACTGCAAATACTTCCTAAGGCAAACATAGTTTATATCAGAACAACATTATTTTGCCAGTATGACATACAGTAACTCTTTGAGGAAAGTAAGTTCCACTAGCAAGCTCACTTATTTGCCACTATAAAAGGTATCTATTTACACCAAAACTTTCTCAATTAAGCTGTGGCAGAGTAATTGTTAAAAAACCAAACCAACCAACCAAACACAAAAAAAAAATAAAAAACCCAAAAAACTTAAATATGTGAACAAATTCAAATGAATATATAACCTAGCAGTTTGACAGAAGGAATGGATGGGCGGAAAATACAAATATCTGCAGACGCCATGTCTGAAAAGTTATAATTATTAAATAACTTGGGTTTAAGTTGTCTTTGCATACTGCCTCTTGGGAAAGGAACAAGCAGCCTTTGGGATTGAGGAATTTTCCTGTACTAGGGAGAACAGTAGCAACAAAATGGCCTCAGTATGTCAGATGTAAATTGCACGTAAAGAAAATAATGAAAAAAGCTATGATACATTCAAGAGCTCCAAGAAATGGTTTTGTAAATGCTGGAAATATACAGAAGAAAGAGAAACTTGTCTTAAATCAAGAGATACAGATTAAAAAAAAAAAATCCTGGTAGGCAAGTGTATCTGCCCATCTTTGGAAACTAGCATCACAATGAAGTATAGCAATACTTTAAATCACACACAAAATAATAAAGATAAAATAAAAATAACCCCCCCCATCCCTCCCTCCTTACAAAATCCAAAATCCAGATTTTTTTCTTTCTTTTGCAACAGCTATTAATGTGTTTTTAAAAAAACACAGAACAGTTGCCCAAAGTAATTTTACTAGTACATGAATCAAACATCTGAAAAACTGAATCTGAGTCCTTTTGCTTATGCAAGCTGGAAGGAAGCCAGAGCTAAAATCCACGAGCTCAGATGAGATAGGTCATCATCATTATCATGTGTATCAACTAACCTGCAGACTGATGATCTGCACCAAAGTAGTCAGAGGATACACATACTGGCAAAAGCCCTGCACAAACTGAATTCAAATCAAGACATAAAAACTAAAATAATTTTAGTAGCAATCAATCTCTGTTCTCAACATCTTGTAATTTTTGGTAGTTTTTAAATATTGCAGGAATGAAGATACCTGATACCCTGTTGAAGATGAGTTCAAAATTCTCCAGCAAATAGTTTAAAGCAATTCACTAAGATAATTCATGTATGTCTTAAAGACATACTCCATGACATGAATGTGAAACCTCATGAAACCTTCTCATGTGTGGAGTATTCATTTGTCATTTCTTTTTCAGAATCTGTCTGAAATCCCCAGCATGAGCAATGTACAAAGCTCCTCCTGTCTTCAGCTGCATACAGCTACAATCCTATCATGCACATGGCCTGCTGCAAAGAAAAGATCAGCTCACTTATGAAGCAGTAGCTAAAAAAGATGAACACACGGTACAAAACATGATAGCTGGTGGACAACAGACAACATTGCGACTAGATCACTGATGCTGTGCAGTTTCCTCACAATTGAAGTGTCTGTTCAGACAGTGGTTTGGGGATACTCACAGGTCCCATTATTAAGCATTCAGAAGGCAGCATGGGCAATTATTTTTTCCCACAGAAAAGTAGGAAACATCACATTCTAGATGAAGTATTAATCAAACTACTTAAGCAACTAGACAGTACACAAATGCTACAATACTATGCTACAGTGATCTAGAAAAGAAGAATTCCAATCCAAAAATAAAATAAGGATTTATACAGGCTATGTTTGAACTCAGTTATCTTCAGCCTGATTACTCAGCTTGCTTATTATCCATGCCACAGATGCAGAGATAGCTTGGATCGACATATGGTTTAACAGCTTAGGCACAACATCCTGTAAATACTGCCACACTCTTACTAGCTAGCTTTGATCCAAAATGGCATAGACAAAGAGACACTGGAAAACCAACTCAGAGATGTTACAGAGGACCAGCAAAGGTTCACCTGGAATCAGTAATGCTAGACAGGCTGCACCCCAGCTGATTCCACAGAGTAACCACCTCTGTGTTTCCACCTCACATTCATTTCCACAAAGGTCATTATGATGCATGCAGCATTGTGCAAGTATCATACCTGTTGTATAATAAGTTCTCTTACAAGGGGAACTTGTGGGCAGTAAGAACAAACAGATCTCCTAGAGCCGGTTCAGGTCAGCATGGCCAGCAACAAACTAGAATTAATAAGCTCAGTCAAAACCAAACTGCCTGTCAGTGAACAGCACTTCCCAGAAGCACAGGTTCCAAGAGGGCTTATTAGCTCAGGCACATGAAAAAACACATGGAGTTCGGCCAGATCCGGTGCTGTGCCAAAGCAAATAAGCTTTCCTGGAGAGCACAGCACCAGCAAAGCCAGCGTAGAGAACACATTAATGATTTTGTAAGAGTCAGCCAATGTTCAATCACCTGAAGTTAATAACCTCACCTGAAGCTAAACTGACTCTTCAGTAATACGAGTGTACCTGAAATGTGTTCTCCAAGCATTGACATTAATGGAAAACACTAAATATCAGGGTATTCCATCCCATCCCTCCATTGCCTCAGACTAGGATGAATCAACTGTATCAAAACATTTGTTAGAAAAAAAGTCCCACCTTATCAGCTTATCCTCTAGCATTCTTATCCCATCTTGAGGAGAAGCAAAATTCTATTTCTATCAGCTACTATAGAAGAGCTTATTAATTGGTCCAAAAAGACTTTATTAGTGCTGTGGAATATAAAATTGTCATGATGATTCTTCCCCAGATCAGCAGTACATACTCTCCATAGAATCTTTCAGTACATATTAACAGATAAAAATAATCTAAAACTTTAAAAGGACACAGACCTTCAGTTACTACTTAATCAAAACAGAGCTCACCAAAATAGCAAACAAAATCACTTAGACTTACTTCTTTTTTCATCCATAATTTTAAAGCGGTAAGTAAAGCCTTCACTCCTTGCACTAAATAGCTTGGAGGCTGGAAACCATCTTCCCTCAGTTCTAAGAAAGATACAGATACCAATTTAGAAACACACTAATAGAAAACAATAGAATGATACCTACCCTTCAGCCAATAAAGTTGCCATTATGCAACAGTATAAAAAAGGAAAAATTGGGCAAGCAAATGAAACATGACATCCTGTATTTGTGTGCATACTGCAACAAAAAAAAACCCAACCCAACCCTAAAGTGATTCTACATAACCCCCCCCCCCCCTTTTTTTTTACTTATTCTTGGGTGAATTAGGGATAGTTTACAACATACTAAAGGTCAAATAGAACAAAACAGATCTAAAATACAGAACAAGAAAAAACATATTTGAAGAGAGAGATCACTTATTTCATTCAGAAATATTTTAGTCAAAGTGGACCAGAAGGATGTGGGATGTATCTCTAAATTAGAATTTCTATTGCTTATTCCCATGCATACAGCAAATGGTTCACACTAGCACACTTCCACTCCCCAAACATTTTCTGTCACCCTTCCAAATATCACAGTTCTCCCTCACACAGTTTACACCCTTTTTCCTCCCAAAATCAAAAGGGACAGGGGGTGGAAATCACTCTGCTACAGAAACCACTGCTTTTAAGAAAGTTGGTGCTTCCAAGTGATTGCAATTCTTCTTCATTTCTCCTCTTTTCTTTCATGGGGGATGGAAAAAAAAAAAAAAAAAAAAAAAAAACAACAACAAAACCAACCTGGATAAGCAAAAAAAAAAAAAAGACAAGACAAATCCTCCACAAAGAGTCAAAAGTAGACAGCAACATCTCCCCATGTTCCTGACAAATATTTCCACTTGTCAATAGCAAATGGACCAACACTAGAACTATTTGGCTCATTTTATTCCCTTAAAAGAATACAATAATAGAAAACTATTCTTATGGATAACGTATGAGTCTGCTGGCAGAAAAAGGGAAGCTCTGCTACTAAACAGCCATTCGTCTCTCCTACTTATTAAAGGGTACTAGCTGCCCACTGAACTCAGTCAATAAAATTTTGAGAATACAACGCAGCATTTTTTTTAACTGCAATAGGAAAGACTGCATGATATAAGAGTAATCAAAATTAATAAGTATTGAATAGATGAACAGGTTACATATTCTGAAACCCCAAGAACTATAAAGAGAAAGTTTACAACATTACACTTGTAATATCATAAACACTTCTTGCCAATGAAAAGGCAAAACCAAAATGTTTATACACCTGTTATCATTTTATAAAAAGAACCAGAAAAATACATTGTGCTGATTTTGCTTACTGACCTGAATTTCACTGCTAACCACCATGCACTCACCATTTTACAAGTTGGTCTTCACCATTACCTGTCACAACTGATTTGGTATCATCTCTTATTTATAAAACAAAGGGGTTTGACTTGTAAACACCTAATTCACATGAGTCTTGATGCCAAAGCCCAACATAATCTTCACTCTAGCTATGGAAACCTCAATTTTTATTTTTTATGATGGGTTTTTAATGATCATAGCATTGTTCTGCAACAAAATATCTGCTAAACCACAGATTAGAAAATAATATGGGAATAAGCTTTATACCCCTCCCCTAAGACAGAAGTCACAAGAGGCTCCTAAAATATGTACTCAAGGAGTCATGGGATAAAAAGGGGAGGGGAAACGGGGGCCAGAGGGGACATGGACATGGGACACAACTCATAGTTAGCTAGATGATATAGAAACATATATCCCGCTGGTTTTCCAGCAGGAAGAACAGTTTGTAAATTTTAGTGAGGCCAACCAAAGCAAGCTTTCAAGAAGAAAATACTCTTTTTCTTTGGAAGGAAAATTTTGCAGTTTGATTGTATCTGGTAAAACTTCTGAGATGCTTTAAGTTCATCCAGAAACTTTAAACACTCATTTAGGAAACAAGGGTTGTTCTATGCCTTCATTTGCTGAATGAAGAACAGATCGTTTTCAATAACTGTGACTATTTTCATATTACAGAAAGGTTACGTGAGATTCTGATCTCTTCCAAAGTAGAAGCTGAATTCAGCAGCCTCCTCCGAAGGTTGATTTCTGTCCTTTGAAATACATCATTTGGAATATGACATTTATTATTAAGATTAAATACAGCAGGCAGAGAGCAAGATGTTTGAGGGAAAGAAGGTGAAGTCAGACAGACACTCTCTCAAGCTCAATTGTACATGAGTACAGATATAGGACTTACAGAACTAGGTGACAGAGTTTGGAAAGGACCTGCAACTGACAAGAACAGGAAGCTGTTGAGATGTCTATTGATAAGCACTGATATAAACGATTTAACACAGGTCACAGGAACTGATATATCTTTCCTACAAAAGCCCTCACAGACACCTTTCCCTTCACAAGAATCATAGAATCGTCAAGGTTGGAAAAGACCCTTATGATCATCAATTCCAACCGTTAACCCATCACTGCCAAGTCCATCTATACCATGTCCTCAAGCACCACATCTATAAGAAGGAGCAGAACAAAACAGATAGCTTGACTGAAAAGGTCAAAGAAAACCGCAGAACTGCAAGAAAACCTCTCTATTCATCTGTGAAGCCACCAAGAAGAAACCCACAGATACGAGCTAGGGGGACCATTTAGGGAGACATTTTCTGAAAGGAGAGAAAGGCTACCAAAGGGCACTCGAAGGTCTTTAATATGGAAGAAGCCTGAGTGAAAAACCAATGCCATTGAAGTTTTTTATCTTCCTTAATAAGGTCTTTTCAGATAATGGCAAATTTATCCTATTTGAATGGTAGTATAATTGCACTATGCCAGAACCTCAGATACTCTGTCTTGATAGTCTAGAACTTTTTAATCGACTGGATACATTATCAGCATTGGATGAAAAACACTAATAACATAGTTCAAAGGTTCCAGCAACATGCTAAAATTGTTAGTTCCACACATCACCAAGTGCACTAAGACTTCTGCACAGAACAAGTTACCCTAGAAACCTTTAATCAGCAAAGTAGTTTTTGGAAAGATCATTTACTAAAAACAAGATCTGCTGGATCTAGAACTGTCACAGAGCAGCTTTCACTAAAATCTAGTAAAAAAAAAAGTGACTTTAAAAAAAAAAATTAAAAAGAATTGAAGTCTAGTTTTCCAGCTCACAAAGTTTCCTCTGTTCGCACAACAGCAGTATAATTTTCTCCATTATGAATGAAGAGGAAAAAAAAATAATAAAAGCAGATACATGTATATTGCTTCAAACAAAACAATGATTACCTTTCAATGTTTCCAGCAAGTTTTTGGCCACAAACCAACAGATGGCTTCAAAGAAAGGAAATTTGAAAAGATCCGGGGTTTTTAGCCTCTTCTCCATTTCATAACACCTGAATAAACAGAAATATTACAAAACATGAATGTTTTAATTATCAAATTCATTATTCAACTATGTAATCATTCAAACTGACACAATGCCCAAAATAAAATAAAATAATCATGGCCATGATAAATAAAAGAAGTCAAGTACCACATAGTTAAATCCCAACAAGACCACAGACAAGATTGAACTCTGGTCTCATCCAGGCTCTGACCTTATCAAGTTTGACTGCGGCACTTCTAAGAATAAAGTTGGACTTCATAAAACTAGGATACAAACCCAATGTGTGATCTTTTAACAGATGGAATTTTATCAGGATTCCACTGTAATAAATAAAAACAATATGTTTAGAAGACAGCTCTACATCTTGGACAAAAACTAAATACAGCTGCCCTTAGAGCAATGCTGACTTGAGGACGCTCATTTCAACTCTGTGTCGCACACCTGGGCTTGCTCAGTTTCATTTTACTCATTTATACTAAACTCAAAAAAGGAGGGGGTTTTTGTTGTTTGTTTTTTGTTTAATTTTTATTCACTTATATTCTTGCACACCCTTAATTTTGCTTTTGAAACAAACTTTACAGAAGTGAAATAAAAGTATGTCCTTGATACATTCTAACTCAAAATGCCACTATCGTCTGTTTGAGAGCCTGTACCAATTTGATCCTGGTTAATAGCACAAAGGAAAATATCTATTAACAGAATATCCTACTTACTGAGGTAAAGGTACAGGAAGAGCTGAGACTAACCTGAGCTGCATGCCAATATTGAGGTTGTGCAAAAAGTTTCCTCCAAAAGCCATACAATCCTGAGATGTGAGCACAGCATGAATCCAGCCTGAAACAACAGATTCTGAAACTTAATACATATGTATAAATTATTCTAAGACTGTTTTTTAATACATATATAAGTAAAAATGCTGTACCTGGAAACAAAACAAAACAAAAAAATCGTATTCTGTGCTAGGAACAAGTAATCTAAACTTTAAAAACATGCAAATTACAGCATTTCAGAAATCTAGTGGTGCTGTAGTTTTCTGAAGGAGTCAAGATGAAGATATCTTTTATGGGGTTGGGGACGGAATGCAAGACTGCCAGTGATTTTTTCAAGTAAAAATTCCCAAGTTTTCCCTCCAATCAACAAAAATAAGCAAGTCAGGAGAGGAAAAACATACTGAACAAAAGATAAAGTCATAAAAATAAAACAGAAATTCTATTCCTTTCAAGGTTTACATGTTGCTTACTGTAACTGAGCTGTTTGCACAACATTAAGGAGTCATTTATCAATATCAAAGTAGTCAGAAGTAGTTCCATTAATTATTCTAAATACAGTCATCCTAATTCCAGTGAAATTATGACCAGTTTAAAACCCAGTCTAGGCACTCTGACTATATCAATTTGTCACATAATTGAAGTATCATCCTTGTGAACTCCACTATTCACTGCACAGCACAGCCAACATTATGCTGTCAATCTAGCTGATTACTACTGAATAATTTCAAATAAGAAATTACACACAAGAACATATGATATTAGCTTCTTGATCAAAAATAGTTACCTTTAAAATTTATACAGTGCAGCTTTAACATAAATAAACTACAAACAGAGTTGTTTCTTTTAAGATTTTTTTTCCCTGATTTTGCATGATACAAAAGATCACAAAAGATGATCTTTTGACAAAAGATGAGTGGCCATACATTTGCACATTACTTCATGGTTTGACTGAGTACAGCCAACATGTACAAACACAGGAAGCTCCCCAACTTGTAGCAAGTTCAGACCAAATTACAAGCAACCATATATTGCAAACTACCATTAAATCCAAGCCTTAATTCAGTTAAGAACAACCAGTTCTAGTGTTGTGCTACCACACATAAAAAGACCTGAAACCTAGCAACAACACTAACTAAGCAACATGCCTACTATGTAGCCTGGGAAGGAAGGAAGTTACAGAATGCTATGTGGGAAAATATAGAATACAACACCACATGCAACCTAAGGGGTTTTTAAAAATAATATTATACATTGTTCAGTTTTACTTCTGTCCTTTGAGAAATACAGTACAACAAAGATTGCCTTTATCCTGGTTTCAGCCAGGACGAAGCTAGTTTTGTCTT
Organism: Podiceps cristatus; assembly: GCA_000699545.1. Classification (NCBI taxonomy): domain Eukaryota; kingdom Metazoa; phylum Chordata; class Aves; order Podicipediformes; family Podicipedidae; genus Podiceps; species Podiceps cristatus. Next base: position 21,835 of record KL267170.1, read on the forward strand.
CAGCAGCTCCTGTGTTTTGGAGTTGATATGTGAAACAAGGTGACAGCACGCTGCTGTTGTTCATGGCTGCTGAACAACCAAGGACATCTTGCAGTTTCCCAAGTTCTGCTGATGTGCAGGTGCAAACACCTGGGAGGGGCACGGTTCTCCTGCAGGTGCAAACACCTGGGAGGGGCACAGCCAGAATAGTTGACCTAAACTGGCCAAAGAGAGTGTTCCATGCCATAGATGGCATGGCCGAGGTAAGTGAGGGTCAGCCCCTGCCCCCTCGCTCTGGTTCCTTGTTTGGTTCGCGTTCTGTTCATGCTCTCTTTTTACTACCTTATTTTTAATTCGTTCGGGCCTGTTTGTCCGTTCAGCTGTCTGTTCCCTCACACCCTCTCTTGGAACTTGCTGTTCTGGGAGAGCTGCAGGGGAATATCCCTGCTGCCTGCCTGCTGCTCGGGATGTGCTGTATTGGTCCTCGGGTGGTAAGAAACTGTGCATTGTTCATTTTACATATTCTATTATCCCTATACATTATTATTATTAATATATTTTTATCTTTTCCTTTGCTGTCTTGGTAGAGTGTTTTTATCTCAAACTGCGAGTGAGCTCTCTCCCCAATTCTCCCCATCATCCCACCGGGGAGGGGAGGGGTGAGCAAGCAGCTGCATGGTCCGGTTACCATTTGGGGTTAAACCACAACAGCCTTGTATTACCAGCTGCATTTTGCACTTGTTAATATGATTTCAATTTTTCACTCTTACCATCGTCATCCCAGTAGATGACCTCTGACTTCAAGAAGTACATGTATTTCAGTCCTTCAAACACACATCTCCCCAGATGCTGACAAAACTGACAACAAAGACTCCTCACTGTTACATCAACACCAAGGATTTTTATAGCATACCTGTATCGACTAAACTATTTCTTTTTTTTACATTCCTACTTGCTACTTTTATGCAGTAGTTTTCATCAAGGTCTATGTAAGAAGGCAAGAAAATTTGGTGTAGAACACACAGAATATCTTGAATAATATTTAAATAACTCTCAAGAGCCTCCCAGTAGGTGCTATTCATCTATCTGCAAGATTAATTTTAAATCAGAAGTCTACTCTGAAATCATGCCAGAGGTTATAAAAGAATGACATCCATGAGCATCAGTGCAAGCAGGAACAGCAAAAATGTTTTTCAGTAAAGATGGGGGGGGGAGGAAGGGCGGGGGAGGGAGGGTTTAAATCCTTTAATCAATCTTACAGAGTTTCCCATTTTTAAAAAACCTGTCTTGAAACCCAGTTTAATTTATTGGTTCTTTCACTATACTTCATATGTTTATGGATATGTATGTGTGTGTACATACATTAACATGTATACACACATTAGCAAGTACCTTTTTCTGTGTATACACACACAGATACATGTATACATTAGTAATTAGCATTTTGTGATACTTTTATTTTAAGGGAGAGCTCAGATTCAGCTGATTATTTGGGAAGCAATAACTACTTGCAAAGATCTGTGGGTCACAATAAAGTTCTTCATTCTGTAATTCTGCATTCTTTGTTCATAGATGTATATGACCTCACACTTAGATAAATGGGTAATTAATGCCACCTCTTGCCAAAAACATATGGTCTTAAAAATCCCTGGATATTCAGGAATGTTAAGTGCATATATAGCTCCTTACCATGTAGTATTTATTCTGCACAAACCGTGAACTAGAACAGTAAACACTAAACCTCACAGGCAGAGAACTGAGCTATGAAAAAAACTTAGAAGTCTGATTAGAAAGTCCGTGACAGAATAAGGTACTGAAGGTAAGTTTCAAGGCTTATTCCAGAAGTAGAATCAGGTACCATTTTCCTTCTCTGTGTATTTAAAGTTTCCTCCTCCAAAAAAGGGAAGACAGTACTCAATACAAATCTTTAAGAATAAAATAAAGTGTTTATATGGGCAGGCTGCATAGGTGAAAATACAAGAAATTAAATGGCACTCACTTTATTGGCAAAATATGGTTTGATTTACTGAAGACTTACAAGTTTATGGTGGTTGGGGGCGTGTTTGGAAGATTTTTGTGTTTTTTCAACAGATAAAAAAGTTTAATTGTCTTGGTGTTTCTCCTTTCTTAAAAATGTCCTGTAATTTGTCAGATGCTATTAGATGATGGCTACAAGAAATGTTAAATAAAATCAGAAAATACTGTGTCTCTGCATCATTTTTAAAGGAAGCTGCTGAAATGAAGTTATGAATGCTACAGTTTCATAAACTATACCATAGCTACAAATATGGTTTTATTTTTAATAAAAGAAATTAACACAAATTCAGTTATATATTCTTCAATTTTATTTAGGGACACTTTAATTTTGATTCAGAGACTTCACAGGCTTCACCATAGTTTAGATTTCCTACTGACATTAAAAAAAACCCCGAACAAACAAACAAAAAACTACCCACAAAACACAACCAAAACAATAAAACAAACAAAAAAAAACCCACCAAGCCCATCACCACAAATAAAAAAAAAAAAAAGACTCCACAACCCACCCAACTTTTATTTTTGAATCATCTAGCCTACAGCATAAGAAGTTTGTGATGTTTTTCTAATAATTTTGCCTAGTACGTCTTACAATATTCAAAAGCTGTAAAAACCAAATAGTATTATAAGATAAATAAAATAATTTAGTCTGGATATCTATCAAATGGTGAACAATGTGTGTTCTATGAACTGGAACTATTTCCCCAATATCAAAATTAAACTTTAATTTGTTGTCTTATAATTGGGTAACAAACACCCTTTCCTTCCCTGATAACTGTTATTACTGTCAGGCAATCTAAAGAGCTAATTACTTGTTTTGAAAACATAAATTTCTAGTTTTTAGATTATGCTCTCTTATCCGAAATTTTAGGAGAAACCAAATGATGGTAGCACAATCATTTTAGGATACTCTTAATTCCTGGTGATTAAACATGCTAAGTCTGAGTAATAAGGGTAAAATCTTACCTGTTGGAACAAATAAAGTGTGTCCTTGCTTCACAACACATTTGTAACATTTGTCAACCTTGTCCCCAAAATACACTTCACTCTGGGTGACAGATGAACTCCAAGACTCATACAAAGCCAAATTTTCATCAGTGGGTTTGATCAAATAAAATATCTTCTCACCCTAATTAACAAAAATACCAAATAAATAAATGAATGGATGTCCTCCTGGAGGCATACTACAAACTCTGAGTCATTCCTAATAAAGTAACAGGTTGATCTAAATGGTAAGTATTCCGTATTTCCACTATGGGAGTTCCTAGCCCCAGTGTTTCACAACTGTAATCCACCAGAAGCTTAGTCAATAGTACACTAACCCATTGGTGTCTTGTTATGTAGAAGCAGCAAAGAACTGACCAAAACTTTTCATTGCAGTATAAAAAATTCCGTCTTTTGTAAACAATTTATGGATACGTACACACATGCCAAATGAGAAAACATGAGGCGAAACCACTTCACCTCTTCTATGATGTATAATGGTCAAAGTGATAATAATGAAAAGTTGAGTATGTCAATGATTTTCATTCAATTTATTTTTTCACACTAAAACCTGACTGTATCACCTACCAGCCTACTAAAATGATCAGTCAACCAATTACAGTTGAGAAGTCACCAACAGCGTGCTAAAATAAAAGCATAAAAATGCAACACCAACAATCAGTAATTCACTTTCAAGCTCCACCCCCGGCTTTTTAAGTGCAAAATTTAATATGGGTGATAATTCCATGGGAGAAAGCTACACACTGAATAAATTTCATTCCACACAGTAATAAATCAAGAAGCCTTCATACCCAGAGAACATGGTACCAAACTGATGTTCCTCCAAAATCGATATGAAAATCAGTATAGCTGTCCTGGACACCCATCAAGCAATACTTCTGAACAAAGGGCTTAGGGAAGACAGAATCATCTGGCCAATAATTTTCCACCCATGAAAGCTTTCTGGCAATATCTGGTACTTCCACTAATTCAGACATCCTTTTAAAAACAAGCAAACAAACAAGAACCATAAATATAATCAAGAACAAACACACCTCTTTTTAAATGACAGTTTTAAATTTTTGTTTCCTACAAAGTTATTACTTATGAATTAATAGAAATGTTTTATAAGTGCATTACATCACAGTAGCTGTCTACATAAAATATGCAGCCTCCTAACTTTCCCACTGCTGAGATTATATTCCTACACATACAGCTCAACTTACTGAAAACCACTTCCTACGTTCAAGAAATTGAAGTCAATACTCACTTTGTGTCCGAGAACTCCAGGCTGATCACATTCAATACTTTTGGTCGGTCAGGATTTGTGAAATATTTAATATAATTATGCAGCTTCATTTTACTGTCTGCTTGTCTTGCTACATCTATTACATCTATCACTTTGTCGCCACCTGTGAAAAATAGGATTACTTTCTTAAACCTATTGCTGATAAAGAAGAGCCAATTAAGGTGTTTAAGATAAATTTAACTTTTTTCCAGCCTTTATGAAAACATTTCTGTACAAAAACTCCACTACTATCAGCACTGCCTTGGAACAGAGACAGATGAATATAAACCAATGTTTTATTAGGTCTAACTTTAATCGCCATAATCAGGACAGAACTGAAAACACTCTAAAAATAAATCCTCTTTCCTAGGGTTAACAAAAAAGAAAACCAACAGTATAGAATGACTGCAACTGGTTTAAAAAAAAAAAAAAAAAAAAAAAAAAAAAGGTTTGTGGCTGCAATTGGAAAGACTAGCATAGAAAAAGTTATCAAGGCAGATGTAGTCCTTGCTCTTCCTATTTGTCATCACCACAGCAATTGAATATTTAACACAAGGACCACTGAGAATTCTTTACAAATAATAAATCCTACTGCTGACAGCTTGTAATTCTTAGAGAATTGCACTAAACTTGTGCCATAATTGGTTACGTTTTGACATTAAAGACTATGCAGGTACTCCTTTGCAAACATTCTACAAGTCCACCTCCACCTTCCTTATATACATGCATAACTTTTAAGCACACAGTAATTTCATTGAGTAATTCAAGTCATGATTGTGCTTCATGTCTGAAGACAAGGATTGCTTTACATATCATGTATTTTAAAGTGCTACATCTTTAGAACTAGACAAACAAGAAGCAAATCTTAGCCAAGAGAAAGGACTAACAACATTGTCAGTAATTGGTTTATGTCCATTTAGTTATACGAGGGTCAAATTTGACAATTAATTTGGAATTCTGGAATATATGTGGATGTACATTATAAACATCATTACTTTAAAACTGCAACTTAGTATCATCTTGATAAATTCCAGCTGGAATAGTATTTATTCAGTTTTCTTATTTCTTATTTCAGTTTCACTGGTAAATCTGTGGCATTCCATTTTTTCCCCTAAATTGAAGGACTTGGCAGGTCAAAATGTATGTATGGGCATGAGAATCCCAAGCTGCTCTCTGAATCTGAAGAGGCAGTATTCCAAAAGAAAAGATTTAGAAATTCTAATTACACTTTAAAGCAGAACACATTATTGTTTATAATCATCATAATGGTAGCAACATTTCATATACTACATATTTCCTCTATTCTGGTGCCATTGTAAAATTCTGATGGACTTAAAAAAAAATCTACTTTCAGCACACATCATTATATTAGGTTATCACAGACAAGGCCATATACAGACTTCTCAACTGTACTAATATGTTACCAAGAAATGCCATGCTGCAATTGGCTCGGTCTCTGTTTCTCTGTTTCTCTGTACCGCACCCTTACATGAGGTTGAAACAATTACAGACTGTCAGGAGATCTGATAAGAAAGAAATGGTCCTTGAGAAGCTCTAGCTCTCTTGCCAAAGGAAGCCAAGGTAGGAAATTTTCCAGGAAGAAAGACTTAACTCAGAAATGCCAATTTACTGAGCCCAAAACATTAACTTTTGCAATATCCTAACCAATGATCATAAGAGTGATTCATTCAATTCTCACAAAGAGAACAATCTTAGAAGTGATTCTACTTCGTATCTACCACAAAAAGAGAAAGAGTACTCTCTGCTAGTCTTCTGGTTAGAAGTCATTCAATTTAGAATATATATTTAGCACCCTGGAAGCTCTTATAAACATGAAAATATTTATTTTACTTTATGTACAGGATCATTTGTAAGTACTCCAGAATGACTCTTACCTACATAGCGTTCCACATCTAACACAGAGAAGGTTGGCGGAGGAAGTCTGAGCCCCAGACCATCTAATTTAGGAACCATAATGGGAACATCGAACCCATGCTTCTCCAAGTATCTTTGTGTCAACTGGCTTCCATGCATTTTCAAAATCACTTCATCAGCACTAATGGAAAGAAAGAATGGAATATTAGTGGAAAAGTATGCTCCAAGCACTACTGAGAAAAAAAATTCTGACAGTTTGGGGAGGACAGATGGGAATGACTACATCTGAATCCAAAAGAAGTGGACCCGGTACTAATATATTAAGCATTGAATTAAAAGACAAAGAAAGCAACCTAATCTAGCAAGGAAACATTTACTGTCATGAATAACCTAGGAACTCATCGTCTTTCTATGTGACTGAACACAGTAATCTAAGAGGATGGGGGAAAAGGAATTCTCAGAGAAGGCATTAAAGTACATTTTGGTAACGGCAACAATGACAAACTCCTTTAAAGAATTGTAAGTCATTGAGTTTCAGCAAGATAGCCAATCCTAGACAGCCCAGGATGAAAGTATGACCATGCTTCTCCACTTTCCTCTAAAGCACGTGAGAATGTATAGACTACCAGATCATATAAATGTCCTACATTATCTGAAACAAAACTGAGGACTGTTCCTGGACTAGAGGAATAGACAGACAGTATTCTGACAGTTCAGGCACAAAAAAAGAAAAACAAAAAGCGACAGCTCTTACTACTGTCCATTCCCCCCACCCCCCCCAACTAAACAAACCCCCACATCACTCTGTAGCAGGCCTGACAGACTACATATCCCAGTGCAAAACCGATCAGGGGAAACTACTGCATGAAAGGGCAAATGTATCCATCTGAAACAGGGATGGGGTAGGGAAGGATTCTAAAGGAGGAGGAAGTCATCCTCAACCTTCATTTTCTGAAGCAGAGAAATGTTAGTCACCTCCCTTAAGATACACTCAGTTGACAACATCCTATATTTTTTTCATTGAAATATGTCAATAAGCTTCGGTACCTTGGGAAAGAGCGAGCCCGCAGCTGTTTAACGAAAGTCCGTGTTCCAGCCTGCACCGGTTTGGAACCATCATCCAACTCTGTGTAGTCATGTCTGTGCCAGTTCCTCCTCTTCTTCACTACAAGTTTCAGAAGGATTAAACTTTGAATTAGTTAAATCAGATGGCTCAGATTAGCAGGCATCCCATCAGTGAGCCAGACATGCCTCAATCACATCACTATGATTAATGAACTTTATTGTTTATGCAGACTGACACTACTCCACCTATCTGCAACAAACTAAATCTTCAGGACACCTGATCTTCATCCTCTATACTTCTAAGCTCCTTCTATGTAAAAACCCCAGTGCACATTACACACAATGACTTAAGACTCCATATTCAGTGTAGCACAACAGCAGCAGCCTGTAAGTCATCCAAATCTAAAAAGTCAGCAACAAAACTATAAATAGAACTCTTTGTTCCTAAACCTCAGATTTTTTTTTTTTTGTTTTAATGAACAGAAGAATCATACCTCTTCAAGATCCATAGCCTTCATTTTCTGTATTAACACAGAATTAACAGGACCTATTCCCACTGTGCTATCTCACCATATGAGCATACTCCTAGCCAGTCTCATAATATTACTACTATTCACTACCATATGCTGTTCAAAACCAAATCAACTTTCTTTTATTGACTGTTTATGTCTCCATAGCAGTTTTGGGTGTAAAGTATTTTGGGCAGGTGTGATTTTTACTATGCAAGCACAATACTTATAAAGCAAGCATTGCACACCAAAACAATCAACTTCTGAGTGTTTAAAACTTTAATGCACTATTAAAACAGACTAATAAAGAGTAAAGGACAAATTAATGCTCTATCACAATTTTGGGAATCTGAAACTCATAGTTCAATAGCAATTAAATTGCATTTTTAACAGTTCTCTATATTTAAAGGGCCACGGAAAATGAAAAACTGGACATTGTCATAAAAACTCTTGTCTTGGTCTCCCCATCACAAATGACACATACACAAATGAGAAATAAAGCCCTCTATTTTCATAGAATGGTTTGGGTTGGAAGGGACCTTAAAGATCACCTCAGTCCAACTCCCCTGCCACAGGCAGGGACATCTTCCAGTACACCAGGTTGCTCAAAGCCTCATCCAGCCTGGCCTGGGAACACTTCCAGGGATGGGGCATCCACAACCTCTGGGCAACCTGTTCCAACGCCTGTATCCTGTATGATACCACCTGTATCTCTTGTCCTCATCATTCAACAGGCTAAGAAGCTCAATTAAATTCCCAACAGGTGCCCCAGCAAAAAGAACCCCCACATCATCATCTGGGAAAGAAACTCCCAGCAATACTGAACTTGCTACCTTTCTATTGACTTACCAGCGTATCGTTTACCACACTAATAAACATACTAAGGGTACAGTAATTTTTAGGTCGCATTTCAGTTTTTTCCTGAAAAAGCCAAAAGCTGTTCCACAGCATTAGATAGTTGCTACTGGAAGACTGCCCAAGAAGATTTATTGAGATCAGAGCCATCATTTAACAACTAATATTAAGCATAAATTTTAATTACATCTGCTGAGGAAACACAAAAGAGGGAAAAGCTACTGTTGTGTTGTCAACACAAACGGTGTTTTACAGGCATATACAAAACAGCTTGCAATGCAAATACGATACTCGGATAAATAACTGTATTAATACAAAGTTGAACTTTGGTAAACTTAAGGATGAACTTTTCCATAAAGTCACTATGCACTCAAAATCCAAAAAAGTGTTAGCAATAATGAAAATACAGCTAAGAGTAACAGGAAACTAAGGTTTTAAGGGGGTGGGGGAAAAAAAAAAGTGGCTTCTAAAAAGACAAAAAAAATGCTGCTTCTCCAGAAAAAACAGTTGGTTATATAGGAATAACTGACATCTTACAGTCATTACACATAAGAGATAATTATCCCTATTGATAAGCTGTTTCCTACAGAAGTGACAAAATGTACCCTTTAGAAGACATTTAAGAGAACAAACTGACATTCACAGCTATTTGCTATCCTGAAAACCAGTGCTGAAGAGCCTGCTTAATGAGCCAACTATCCAAATACGGTAAGACTTCATAAATAATGAAGCCAGTTTTATTAAGTTTTCAAAGCTATTTTCTGTTATAAATAATAATACAAGAAATTAGTGGCTAATACTAATTTGCAACAGAGTAATTTCTCATAAATTCACTGCTGCTGTAACAGCTCATTAAAACTGTAAGATGATACAGCTGCTTAAGAGATTTTATAGCACAAAACCAACTTTTAACCTGTCTTTCCAACAAAATAAAGTCATTTTTTTGCTTTACTTAGTACTTGGCAACGTACATCATCCTTCCATAAGTAACAGAACACTGAAGAACAGAAAACAGTAATGAAAACTTTTTCTGCTTGCGTATCTCTTAATTTTAGAGCTTTTGTAACCCCTTATGACTTTACAATAACAGTTGCAAAAAATAATTTAACTGAATGGATCCCCATGCTCAAATTAGAACCAAAAAAAGAAGCTACTACATAAATTGAAATGCACATGCAACACTCCAAATCTCCCAATCACTCCAAACTAGTGGAAGGAACTAGTGTTCACACAACCCACTGTGACAATACTAAAAATAAACACACCATAAGAGGAAAGGAGTGTGCTGGAAGTTTTTATGAAAACTAAGCAGAAAGGTATTTTTAAAATACATCCTTACACACTCAAAACAATTAGCCAATAATTGTACCTACTTTAAGCAAGCACTGCTCCCTGCCTTCTCACACTATTCGTCTGTTTGCCTCAGAGGCCACATGCTAGACTTGAAATGGGGACCGTCAAGAGGTATATATCTGTACAATGAGGCTCCAAGTCCTGTAAGTGATCCTTTAGGTGATTCTCAATGGCCAAAAAGGCAAGATAAATGTTAGCATAGGAATACTGAAAAAATTTTGATGAGCATACAGTAAATCACAGATACCACTTCTAAGGCCTGGTCCATCATCTCATATTGTCAGATCAGATCAAACACCAGCATTACTACCACAGTCAAAAAAAGAAAAAACAAACCACACAGGTGGGAGGGTATTTACAGAATTTGAGACGGTAAAACCAGATTAAGCAAGTAATGTCCTGACAGCCACAGCCCTGTTAACATTTATTGTACCTCATGCTCTCTTAAAAGCTCTGCATTCTACAGTCTGGTGACAGACCTGACTCCCAGCATTCATGCTCCCAAACAGAGCATTTTTCAGACTTAAGGATCACTGAGAAAACTTTTAAAATAACAAAATATAATATAAAGACTCTACATCAAATAAGCTAAGAAAACTCTATAGTGTATTACTATTTTTTAAAATCGCTCATTTTTAATAATTTAGGATTTTAGGATTAATTATTTAGCATTTTACACACATGGCTACTTACTAAAGGTCTTGTAAAATTGCTACTCTTCCAAATCAAGAGGAGGATATATTTTCCTTTGAAATACAAGAAGAAATTGATTGGTTAATTTTATCTTTATGTCTAACTATGCAGTAGCTTTCTTTTCATTATTGGAACTTTTGCATAATTCATTGCGTAGGATACTGAAAGTAGCCATTCACTGGGTAGATTCATAGAATGTTTTGGGTTTGAAGGGACCCCCAAAGCCTATCTAGCCCACCCCCCCTGCAGTGAGCAGGG
>KL267171.1:0-16983 GCA_000699545.1 Podiceps cristatus
GTTGAGAGGGGTGACAAATTGTACCCCGTGTACACTGAAAACAAAGCGAAAGGTTTACAGCAAAGGTTGCTGAGAAGGTGAGGACTTTTCTTAGCACAGTCATTTGGGGCCTGTTAGCCCCACTCCTAGCCTTTGCTATACAACTGTATTCCTTACAGGCTCCAGCTGGGGAGGTGCTGGTGGTGGGTTCTGCAATTTAACCCTTCTCTTTCTACTCAAGAGTTTCTGGGCTTTTAAAGCCTCCAGAAATGAGAAAGAGGCATTTGCTCTTGGCGATGGCTCATGGACTAGAATCACAGTAAAAAGCATACTGAAGTTGCTTCTGTGCAGCCAAAATTTGGTGATGGCTTAGGGAGATCAGTAATTTAATTAAAAAAAAAAAGCAAACCAAAACAACAACAACAAAAAAAAGAAGCTGCACAACTCCACAAGCTACATATAGCTCCATATTTTAGTTTTTCTCTAAAAAAGGGTAAATACAACAAAATTCATGTGCTAAGGTTTGTGCCACAGTTGAAACTCAGGCACTGTAAAAGACAGCATTACATGCGTATGTCCCATGATCGCAAGGAAACTCTCCTGTCTTCCTTGCCTGGCGTCATGTTCTGCAGGATTCTGTGTTTATGCTGCCTAATCTAGCATTAAGAAGTCTTCTGTGCTGGATTAAGTACTGCCTTCCTGCTTGGAAGGATAATGCACTGTTTTCGAAGGCTATGTGTTATTAGCATACAGGAAAAGATTTCGGTTAAGTCTCTTTCCTCCCCTGCAGCTTGCTTGCGATCCGTGCAGAGAAGTCCTGCTGTCTCAGTTTCCCCTTCTGTGCCTCAGGGACATCTGCCTGCTGCTGCTGTGCAGGCAGCACCCTGTGCACGTGAGATGGTGCGCTGCCTGCGAGCTAGGTTACCCAAGTAAGGCTACCTGCGCCCGCAGGACCTGGGGCTGTGGCGGAGTCAGCCGGCACAGTAAGAAAGATTAAACTGCAACTTCATCAGCTCGAGGGAATATGATCTCCAGTACTGGCAAATTGAGTTCTGGTAAGTGCATTGAATGAGTCAAGGCACTTTTCTGATGCTCATGTTATATGAGATCAAGTTTATAATGTTGATCTGTAATCGAGTCAGGACGTGTGACCTCTTTTGTCTGACGTGGGCTCTCTAGTATTATCTATACCTTCATTATCTCAAGTGCAGGGTAACTGTAACCCACTCTTGCTGTCAAGTCACAACTGAAAACTGCTGTGAACTGAAGATGGCTTGAAACGCAGCCATGCAATTATTAAGTAACGTGCCATGCAAGGAGCACAGTGCACTACGCCGGTTGCTTTGGGAATGCACTCGTTGCCAGCAAGAACGGAGGGGAAATTCGTATCCTCTGTTTTGACCTTTGTCTCCTGAAGTGGCCCAGGACCAACCTATCTGAAGGGAAATTTATTCCTCTGTGCTGTGCGCTACAGTTGAGATTACAGGTACTGGAGCTGGGGACCAGCTTAAGTGTTAAAGTCCGAGATGCAAATGGTCTGTTTTGTATAGAACTTCTTACCTTTGTATTTTTGTTCCAAGAAGCTGTTCTTCACAAGGACAGGGAGGAATATTATCATGATTCATATATTTAAGCAGAGTGGATGATTGCGTTCATCTGGTCTGAATTTTTGCATGGCAACGCTCCTTCTACTTTCCCCTGGAATTCCTGCATGAGGTATGTACATCTATCCATACATAAGTGGTCAGATGAGAATACGTATTTTACCTACCCAGCCTCAAAGTAAGAACTCCAGGTGATAAGAAGTTTACTGTGTCCCATGGTAAGTTGTTCAAATTGCTACTTTTTACTCTGGCACCTGGATGGGTTTGTTTTGTTGATGGTATATGAGCAGGTATGTTGCTTTATTTTCTTTAAAATATGATTGTTGTTAATATTTTTGAAGTATATAGGGCTTTCTAAAAATAGAACTTTGCTCATCTACCAAAATCTAGATGAAAAAATATCTGAGGTTGTTTTGTTCAAATAATTTTGTGGATGCAGCTTAATTGTTGTGACTGGGTTTTCTTCTATAGTTCTCTTAGCCTTTATGTTTTCTGAAGCTATTATAAATATTTCAGTCACTGTGTGAAATGAATTTTAATTTTGGAAAAACTTATTTTATACCTTAAATATTTATAAAATATTATGTAAGGAAACTGTTGCTATTATTCCTGAAATGAATCAGAAAGAAAAATGATGACATGCCAAGAATTGTGATCCTTTGGAGTATTAAAAATTACTCCACTAGGTGGAGAACTTGCATCAAGTATGCAACTAAAAGTGCTGGCAGTAACTGAAATCGTAGCCGCTGCTGGAAAAATTAGGCTCCTAATAACTCAACAGGTTTTTTATCATACTTTTATCATTTCTGGTGAAGAGCACTTTTAAATTTCTAGTGTGGAAATTCTGTGAGGTTGTAGAACACTATATTAATTTATGTTTAAAAATTAATAAAAGCATTAACATATTTCTTAATATATTAGCTGAAGAAGTTGATTTCTGTAGTTATCAACTTTTCTGTGAAATGTACTCATTAAAAGCACTTTTCTTCGCCATCCAGTTCATTGTAATGAGGTACTGAAAATGCAGACTATCTAGGGGTAGTAACAGTGATAAATCTTTGCTGAAAAGAGACTTTTTTTTTTTTTTTTTAAATCCATTTAACTGGATCCCAGTTAATCATAAACTAAGGAAATGTTATATTTTAGTATTTTCCATGGCCAAAATTAAGTTATCAAGTTCCTCAGAATTAGGAAGAGGACAAATGCTGGCAAAAGGGAGTATTTCAATGTGTCTTTTTGTGTTGGATATAGGTCCCAACCATTAAGTAGAATTAGGACTGGGGTTAACTTTAGAGTTTCTGCAGACTCAAAAGCCAGGTGCACTGGAGTATTCTGGAGGTCCCATATAGGTGGGAGGAGAATAAAGACTAATGGGGCCAGTTTTTCTTCATCTGCTGGGAGTAATCTGTGGAGACAAGTCTGCTGGGAACTTGCAATCTGCACATTTGTCTGCTGGAAATAATTAAAAAACGGTATACGGTTTTTGTAAGAGTCAGACTGTAAAGCATCTAGGACTCTCATATCCAGAAGGGGACAACTCAGAAAGGGCCATTGCTTCATGGGGTGTGGTAGCTAAGGGTAAGCTTCAAGGTACATTTTGAGTTGGTGTTTGGGAGTGTAAGAGAGAACTAGAGTTTGTTTTCTCAGGGGAGTGAAGAATCGGAAAGAGGGCATAAAGGAGTAAATGCTCTATATCCTTCTTTACTGTTTACATACATTTAATTAATGCAAGTATTATAGCAGAGATTTGGGAATTCAAGTCTTCCAAAATATTTGTTTATGTCTTTATTCTAGTGGTCTGACAGAGTTAGGAAGAGGCCAGATGATGATAGGGTACAAGGCTGGATGTACTTTTTTATTATGCTATTAACCCTACAAATAATTGTGGTTAGACATCAGGTTCGGAACTGGATTTTCAAGACTCCAGTTTATAATATATTCTCTGTGGCTTGCAGAGATCAGAACACAAGACAACAGGTGCTGGTAAAGGCAAATACTGTATATTTTGTTGTTTGGATGCATATCATGTTATAACCAAGATTAGGGCTAGTGGTGGGGTATGTGTTAGGTCAAAGTTCTAACTCGCTTTAAATTTAGGACTGAGGTTAAGAGTTAAGTTTCAGGTTAAGAGGTGTTCTGTCCTATTGACACATTCCTTCCTAAGAGCCCAGATCTTTGCTGCATCCCATTATTCCTACAGAGTTGGAAGTGGGCAGATTTTAGAAAGGATCAATGTTCTGCATTTTCTTGTAGAGGCTAGATTTATACAGCTGTACTGGCTAGGGTCAGTGTTAGGAATTGGGAATCTAAACTTTACTCTTCCCAGTTTATGGGTGGATTCCCCCTGGACTAGGGAAATACAAAGGTGATGTGTTTCTCTATGGGGATTTGCTTTTCTTTTGCTTTCATTGCTGTGCTCACTGCTGGTGTTGATGTTAATATTAGGATTGGAGCTAAATTTTTGGGCTTAATGCTTAAAGGAACCTCTTTATTTTTTGCATTTTAGGGGGTCTAGATAACTACAAATAGAGAAAACAGTTGGATAGGCCAATCCTTTATATTCTCATTTACTTCTAGGCTTCCTTCAATGCATTCATATAATTAAATTTTGCATTAGGATTTGCACTTTGTATGATTTACAAGACAGAAAGAATGAATATTTATTAATATTTATTTATAGTAATGATTAGTATAAAAGAATAGCTTTCAAAAATATTAAATAATATAGGGGAGAACACTAGAAGGGACACCTGCTAATAATTAAGTTTAGGTTCAGGGTTGGAAGTAAATTTAGAGCTTTGAAATCTAAAGCGTCAAAACGACAGTATATTCTCCTCTTATGTAAGGTTTACCCATGTTTGGAAAGGGCAATTTCTTAAAGATATTACTGGAATTAGAGGCCATATCCAATTAAATATAATTAAGATTTAATTTAGGGCTAGAGTTATCATTTGGAAACCCAGTATTTG
Organism: Podiceps cristatus; assembly: GCA_000699545.1. Taxonomy (NCBI): domain Eukaryota; kingdom Metazoa; phylum Chordata; class Aves; order Podicipediformes; family Podicipedidae; genus Podiceps; species Podiceps cristatus. Next base: position 4,553 of record KL267171.1, read on the forward strand.
AAGAACTGAGTTTGTTGTGGTATTTTGTAGGGCCCTTCGGGGCAGAAAAGGGGAATTGATCATTAGGGGACAACACATCATTATTTCCTTCCCACTGATGAAAAGGAACCCCTGCCAGGAATTAAAGTCAGTGCCAGCATGAAGGTTTGATAGCCCCTAGCTGCTCCTGGCTGGGGTGGTGGGATGAGACAGGCTGCCAGACCCTGTTTCACCACCCTGGGGGTGCCCTGGGATTTTGTCATCTTGTACAAGTGCTGCAAGAGCTGATGTGAGACAGAAGACGTGTGACAGTGGTAGTTAAGACTTCAGTTTTCTTGTAGCATATGAATTTGCTTTGTGGCCACAATGAAAGTCTGCGTTAGCGTTGGGGAACATGAAGGTATTCTCAGACTGTCTGTCTTGCTTGCTCCTTGTTTCCATTTCTGGGCCGCATTTTCCTTGGTGAGCCATCATGCCCACCTCCCTTTGGAAGCTGGCAATTATTTCACCCAAACTTAAAGCCAGGCCCAGTTGATAATTCACTTTAGGGTATGTCCCAGAGAGTTTGGGAAAAGGGATACACTGAATCTGCCTTTGTCTACTAGGACATGGGTCCAACAGCCACTCGTATCCCAAAATCCATTGTACCCTTCTCTAGACACACTGCATAGCACTGCTGTTACGCTGGTGGCCCGTGAGAAGGCCATCTCATTATTTGTATGATTTGAACGGAAAAAAAACCCAAATACCGGAACTATGTTCATGGGTTGAGTGACAGCACATCTGGTCAGGAGGAGATGCAGGCCAAACAGTGCTACAGGGTCATAAACGTAAGGAAAGGTGGACAAAAAGTCAGTCTCCTCTGATTGCTCTAGTGGTCGAAGGTCTCCGGCTGGTGGATCCACAGTGGTGGCGCAGACACAGCAAAGGCTGCTGAACAAAGGCTTCGCTGTTGTTTCAGGGAACCATCAAAATCAAGTAGATCAACAGGACTGGTGCAAGCGTAGGCCTTAACACTTAAGCTGTACCATAGTTTGACAGCTTTTTCTTCACTTGACCTGCAATGCTCACAGCATGACAGGTGCTGCAAAAATTGGGGAGGGCAGATATCTCTGTCCATTGGCAGATAAACGAATGGGTATCTCCAGATATTTAATACGCTTTTTAGCTTGTAATAACCTTTAGTGATTTGTCTTATTTTCAGAAATTCTTTTCTCTCTTTTTTCTTGTACAACCTGAAAAATATTGATAGAGAGCAATGGACCGTTATGGACAGAATCTGTCTGGTTTGTTTTTTTTTACCTTGTACATTGGGAAAAAGATAAAAAGGTGACCAAGTCAGAGGGACTACCTGAAGGAGGAGGAAGATTGCTTCTTCCTGTGGGAAAATCTGGGCGCTGCGGGAGAGCAAAATTTACATTGACTGGAGCCTGTGGGAGGAGAGCAGCATAAGCTGGGTGCTGCTACTCAGGCCAAGAGACTTCCAGGAGGTGCAGGGAGCATCTGTAGGTCAGAAAAGAGAAATTTCCTGGGATCCACAGGAGGCTGTGCAGTTATCTTTGTCAGAAGGCCACTGAGCTAGCTATCGCAAAGCCTGGACACCAGAGGCCCCTCTGCAAAGTACAGAAGGCAAATGGAAAGTTTTTTATAACCTTTTAAAAATGTTTATTTTGCCTGGTTGAACCACTTTGAGTTTCCTGGGTATAAAAAGCAAAGGGTTTAGTTTTCTAAGGAAAACTGACTTCTCTGAATTTAAAAGTATTTTCTAGGGGGTTCATCACTGCAGGAAAAATACCTAGTTCAGCCTATCCCAAGATCTGTTAAATGCAGATTGCTCCTCAGAAACCTAGATCACAGCAATTCTTCTGACTTCTGTATTGTACCAGTTTTGCACCTTCTGGTTTGGTGATAATGAAATGCAGTCTTTCAGCTTTTCATTTTTGCTTTCTGAGAAAACATGTCCTGTTTGTTTTCATAAGTGCTTAAGAGTGTTCAGAAGTGTTTAAATGAGGCACATGTCAGTGTACCAAATTAACATGGTAGGCATGAGAAGTGCTATTGTATTTATATCTTAGAAATCACCCCCATTTCATTATCTGCTTTTTGAAGGAATGGTCTATCTAGAGTTATAATTTAATAAAACAATAGCTAACTTTTTTTTTTTTTTTTTTTTTTTTTTTTTAATGCTTGCCCTTTGAAAAGGATTAATTGATCAAGAAAGCAAAATATCCTCTAATTTCAATATGAATAGGGAGGGTTTATTAATGTCTTTGCTATGTTGAGAATGGTTTGGTCCATTTTCTAGCACTATGATGTTCCACGTGTAAGAGTATTCTTGACTATTCTTCACCGTAAGTTTTGTTCTGCCAGCTTTTGTAACTATTTTAACAGCCTGTGTGTGCCAGTACAGGTAACGCTACAGGAGGCTGACATACTCTCAGATATGTGATAGACAGAGAACGGAAAATAATTTATCTCGGTTGTACTTTAAAGCAACATAAGTGAGAGTGAAACTGAGAAAAAAACTCCTGTTTTCAGATCTCTGCATGGAAACATTCCAGCTAACTAGCTATTCTGAGTAATTGTTTTCCCTTTAATTAAGGTAGAAATGAGATCAAGAGCCAAGATGTCCACAGTCAGAGATAAAATCACGGGACACAAAGTTCAGGTGTAAGGACGGAGATTTTTGGTTTAAAGTGTGACATCTATAGAACAAGTGAAAACTCACAAGGAGGAAGCTTGTGAACTCCTCTTGCCACAAAATAGCTGTGTGAAAGTGACCTCAACCATACCATTGCACAACACAATGAAATGTAAAAGGAAAATCACTATCTGCTGGAAAGTGAAAGCCTTCTTTTGTGTTCAGAAGACAGCAGATGCAAGCATCTTTTACCTTAACCTGTCAGTTCAAACATGTTTTCAAGCTGACATTTCTTGCTTATTTTGCAACTGGCTAAGGGAGTCTGCATGACTTATTCTGTGTAAGGGAAATATTGATTTTCAGTCCAAAAGTATTTCATCAACTCCATGTTTTCATGAATACAAGAACATTTATGCAAGTCCCAGAAGTATTACTTCTCCAGGAAAATATTTTAACAGTCCAGTTCCACACTGGAATTATTATATCCCATTTGATCAGTAAGATTAGTAATTTAGAGCTAAAGAGTGACAGGAAGAAATTATGTTTTCTTTTATTCTCTATGCTTGTATCCTCTGTCAGTTAAAGAATATTCAAGGATCATCTTTTCAATGTAGAGAAATCAACAGTTAAGCAATCATACTATATATATGGAGAGAAAGGTGTGAAAGAGTGGGGTGTATGGGAGCTACTTATCAGCATGCAATGATGATAAGTGAGCATAAGCTCACTGCTTAAAAAAAAAGAAAAATCATTAAAAAATCAAAGGCTCTCCATCTTCAGTAACTTTATCCTGAAATCAGATGCCTTTTCTCAGAAATCCCTAAAGCAGGCAAGAGGCAGATCCAATACAATTTATTGAGTGTTGTGAAACACTCTCTGCCATATTCAAACTTGCTTTTCTGTCTTTGGACATGGCAGTGTGGGGAGAACTGAGAGTGGGTTTTACAATTTCTTCTGATGAAACTTTTGTGTACTGTATGGAATAGTTGAATGGATGTTGTGGTTTAACCCCAGCCAGCAACTAAGCACCACACAGCACCTGCTCACTCCCCACCTCCCCAGCAGGATGGGGGGAAGAGAATTGGAAGGGTAAAAGTGAGAAAACTCATGGGTTGAGATAAAAACAGTTTAATAATTGAAATAAAATAAAAATAATAAAAAATTGTAATGAAAATGAAAATAACAAAGAAAGAGCAATAAACCGCAAGGAAGACAAGTGATGCAAACAAAAACAATTGTTTACCACTAACTGACCGATGCTCAACCAGTCTCTGAGCAGCCACCCCCTGGCCAACCTTCCCCCTAATTTTATTGCTGAGCATGACACCACATGGTACGGAATATCCCTTGGGTCAGCTGGGGTCAGCTGTCCCGGCTGTGCCCCCTCCCAGCTCCTTGTGCCCCCCCAGCCTCCTCGCTGGTGGGGTGGGGTGAGGAGCAGAAAAGGCCTTGGCTCTGTGTCAGCCCTGCTCCGCAGTAACGAGAACATCCCTGCGTTATCTACACTGTTTCCAGCGCAAACCCAAAGCACAGCCCCATGCCAGCTACTGTGAAGAACATTAACTCTATCCCAGCCAAAACCAGCACAATGGATTTAGACTGTTCAGATCTCTCCAGTCTTTGAACTCTTCTCAAATTGCTATATGAGAAGTGAAGACAGTTTAAGAGGACTAATTGAGATAATTTTTGAGAAATGGTGATAATATATTCCTCTGGGAAGTGGGTGATGTAGTTCAAGTCATGCTCTAAATTTTTCATAAATGATAAGGACATTAAAAAGTGAGGACAGAAGACACTACTTTTTTTCTTATTTTTTGTAGAAGAACAGGTGGTTTTTGGGTTTTTTGGGGGTTTTTTTGTTTATTTTTTTGTCTAAGAACGTGAGTCTCATATGGCCTCACAAGGGAGAAAGGCAATGACACTTCTATAATTTGGGAATTCCGTTTGAGGACATAAGCAATTCTGGGTGTGCCTCAGATATTTTATTTTCAAAATTTAGGTATCTGGAAACTTTAGGCCTTTCTGGACAAAGGAGCTGCTGAGTGAGGGCTTCAGGTTGGTGAGGTTTATATTCAGTGTGTAAATCCCTGACTCTAATCTTTTTATGAATCTAGCTTTATATTCCCATCCTTGCTGTCGTGCTTCTGATTGCTAAATGAGAAAAGCCCTAAAGAGTGAGAATACCCCTTTTCTATAATTGCAGGGTGAAATCCTGCACAAATGGCAGAGCACACATTGACCTCAGTCATGCCAGGAATTCACATGTGGTTAAAAGATAACTGTTGTGGGTTAGTTTTGTTTTGTTTTGTTTTGTTTTGTTTTGTGTTTTTTTATTGTACGTCTTTCCCCTGTGTTCATGAGCATTGGCAGTGAACCTAACATAATGAGACTTACAGAGCTTCCCTGGACAATATTATTAAAAAAAAAAAAGAAAAAGGAAGCTGGCTAATGTATCTAATAATAACTGAATGATAGCAAACTATTCACATGGTTGTCTTTGTCAGCAGGGAATGTATTTAGTGATTAAAGGCAGGGCGGGACTTCCAATCTTATATTCTTATGAAATATGCAAAGCACTGAGCAACGAAGGATGGCAGAAAATATGCATATCCATGTCAAACAATATAAGTAACCTTTCATTAGAAAAATTCTGCAATAATTAACTACAATTCCAAGTTAATACTTGGTAAGCAATTAATGAGTTAGCATACAGACTTCTTTTCCAGCCATTAGCAATCAGTTTGTATTTATACACAAATAACATTTAATGACAAAAAATGTAAATCAGATGGGTTTATGACCTATAAATATTGTAGTTAACCCAACTCAGTCTAAACATTTTTCCATCCTTTTATCCACAAAAAAGATTTGTGTTGCTCTATCAGAAAAACATTTATGCCAATATTCAGTTTTGTTCTTACTCCCTCAAATATTTCAAAATTGAGTGTTGTGACTACTATGTCTAATACTAATGTTTTCTATTTGTTCTTTTTCAGACTATAGTGCCAGGATTTATTATTCTTGCTTGTCATTATGTCTTTTACATTACCACCTTGTTTTGTTACTAATTAAAATGTAATTGTTATGACCAAATTATTTCTGCCAGTTAGAACATAGAGCATACAGCAAGAATTCTAGTACCTACATGTCTCATGGGATATTTTAAACTATCGTTTTACTTCAAATTAACTGATTATAAATTGACTCAATATAGTTATTAGTTTTGTGAAATTGTTCTACATATGGCCTGCATGTTTGGCTACAGGCACTTCTCTGCTATTAAACCCAAATTGGTGGTTGTTTTGGGCAAATGTTTGTGTAACGTCCAAAGTGTTCTTCACAACAGTTTTAACAAGTAAGTAATTGACTTACAAATTACCCTAAAATCTGTCTACTTTGGATAGTTCTCTGAGTTTATATTGCAGAATAGCACAAATACGTTCCTTTATTAGAGCATGCTTTGGCTGTTGAGTTGGGCTCTGTGCTGTATTTCTTTTTTCTCCTGCTTCCTTATTCCCTCCTTTAGTAATACACTTCACCGGAGACGGATATGAAGAAGGCATTTGAGTCTGTGCCATCACAACGATCAAGATTTTGATGCTGGACTTGGTTACATGCTCTGGTTTATTCCAATTCCCGTCCTTATGAGAAGCTACACTGGCTTGGAAAACTTGATTAAAATTATTTTTGCTCTTTATTATTTGCTTTTTTATTTTTCATTGAACACAGCATCTGCGTGTGTCTTCGACAACATTAATATCTTTCTGGTTGCATGCCTCCACTGTTTTTAGATGAATGTTCAGCCAGCTCTAGTTTTCCTGTATTTTACTTTTTCATCGTTGAATCACACTTACTCAGGTGCTACTTAAAATATAACATTTCCTTTTTCTCTGTAATTTAATATATTTTAATTCGATGTGTTACAATCCCCATCCGTTGCGAAGCACTCCGTTTTATGCCGATGTCTCTTGCAGGCGCTGCCTTTGGGGTCCCGTGCGTTGTCCTTCACCAATGTAATTTTTCTCTCTTCAGCAATGAGCAGGGCTTTCCTGAGGTCAGGGAGGAAAAGGGTGTGCTTTTAAAGACCCTTTCTGCCTTCCTGCGAAGGTCACCTCCTGTAAGGTGATAAGAGCTTCTGGCTGTTGCTATTGTTATACAGGGCAGCCCTGCTTCTGAGCAGAAGAGTGTCTACGCAAGATCTAGGATGCAGGGGCCTTTGTGCTGTTTCCCCCCTGGGCACTGCGCACCAAAGTCTGTTCTCAGCCCAGACTGGAATCTCTTGTACGAATCCAATTACATGTAAATGTGTGGGACTCGCTTTCATAAATGGGATTCCAAACTGCCGCTAAAACCTCACATGCTGAAATGTTAATATTTCATAATTAAGGACATTACACAGAAATTATGTTGTTATATTATGTGTAATTTTTCCCATTCATCAAATTTTAGATTTTATTTTGCATTATTGTTTGGATGCATTTAAGCGTTTTTCATCCAACTTTGTTGATTAATTACTTATCTGTCATCTGTTAACGTCTGCTTGATAGCTAAACAGCCAAGTCCTGGCATCACAGCTAGGGATATTTGCTAGTCTACCGCTGTTGCTTTCATATTCATTGTTTGTTCTGTAATGGCCCTTAAACATTTCCCATGCATATTGGGGCTAGAATGATTCTTTACATAATGCCTTAGAGGAAAACAAGGTTCTTCTAACAGCAATTAAAATTAGCAATGATATTAGGCTAAGAATTTAAAATCATATCTCACTCCCGTGCAAATTCCCTTTTATCATTTAAAAAAAAAAAAATCCATTTTCAACAATGTTGTATACCTCATGCATAATACACAACTTCAGTGATTTATTTCTTGTTTTGGCACAGGCACAGTTGAATGATATAAGAGCTAATTTTGTTTTTCTGCTTTAATAGCTTGTATTGTCTGCATAATGAACCCTGTCTGAGCTTCATAGGGAGAGTTACACTGTTCGTACACTTCTGTTTGTTAGTAAAAAATTTCCTGCTTGTTTTCCAAGAAGTCTATCTTATCTGCAGCCTGAAAGAAGACAGTCATTCACACAAGTATCCAGAAGAGACAAATCTAGGGTTGGGTTTTCTTTTTAAGGTGGTTGTTACCAAGTGGAAGCAGGAAATAGAAGTGTGGAAGAAAGTTGTGGGAGCGCTAATGGTATTGAAATTTTTTCCCAGCCATGCTACGCATTTTGATAAATGACACTGTGATGTTTCCATTGAATCAGATGAGGAATGATGCCTTGGAGGAATGATACTTGGAGAGACACTTGAAGAAGAGGAAGCTTTTTGTAGCCAGGAGTAGCTTTTTTAAAAATTATTTTTATTTTTCTTTTTTTCCCGAGAGAAGAATGGCAAAGAAATAACAGGGAGAACTACAAGAATTTGAGATATCTGGACTTCTGGGATGTTTGACCATTTGGAAGTGCTCCAGAAATGAGCTCCTTTCATTTTCCTCTATAAAGAAACAGGTCAAATTAAGAACTGAAAGGGGAAGCTGGTAGAAGATTCTGTAACCTCCACTCTCAATGTTCATCATAAGGTAAATAAGACAAATGAGGGTAAAGCAAGAGTTATGAATATAGCTAAATGTCCAAAGATCCTAGAAGAAAGAATGAATTCTGTTAAGAGTAGGTTACAGCTGAGAGGCAATAGTGCCACTGGAAGGCAGCAGAGGTAGGGAAAAGATCCTGCCGAGGAAGAGGCACTAGGCAGGGAGGAACGATGGAAATGCTCGTAAGTAATGCAGGCCAACGTACATTGCTGATTTATTTCTATGTGTCTGAGAGGGAGGCTAGCATGGTTTTCTTTCCAGGTATCTTAAGTTATGTAAGATTTATCATAAATGTGCATGATAAATCATTACATGTTAAATTAGTAAAATTTAGCTTAAAAATAAGTATCTTTTACATAGAAAGTCTTTGTAAGATTAGTAAGTGAACCAAGGTGTAGAAAAGTTATTTTTGTAGTAACAAAAAAATGTAGAAGTGCATATCTCTGTCTGCCTGGATTCAAACAGGTCCTAAATTTACAGTGAAACATAGTCACAGAAAATATAGTCAACATTGAACACATCCACTTTGCTTCATTCATTTGTGTTTTCATAAGACACAGAAGTTTGTCAGCTGGGTTATGTAGGTAGAAAAGCAAGTTAAAACTCTCAGTGTAGTCATTTCACTCTTACAGATGGGATTCCTAGAAGTTAAACTGCAGTGAATACCAGATGGAAATCGGAGGATAAAAGACGAGAAAGTGCTCTCTGGGGACTCACGGATGGCACAGACACTCAAATAGGGCTTGCAAAAGCTGAAGGCCATCTTTAGTGCTGAGGTAAAGCTAAGCTTCTACCCTTTTTGAAAAATCTCAAGAGAATTGATATAGATTAAGTGATGCCATACAGTGTTTAGACATTTTCTGTAAATCCCTAACAACCATGGCTATCTAACTAAGCAGATTCGAGCTATGAGATTTGGGGAAACAAAACAACATAAAGAGAAAGGAAAATTGGCTGATGATACTCTTGTTGTTCATGCACTTCTGGTTAGAGTCATTCATGTGTTTCCATCCCAAGTGCTCTGAGAATAAACACCAATCAGATGCACTTTGGAGAATTTTTGTAGGCACTGAGAGTGATGATATTGCTTGCTGCAGAGACATCTTGATGAGGCCTCTGTCAGTAGATGAAATACACTGGGGCTAAGTTCCAGCACGACAAATCCCATACACTAAGCCTGCATCCTTTTTACTACCAGTAGGCAGTTTTTTTCTGTTTATAATAGCACTGTTTGTCATATAAGTTCTGAGGGTATGTAGCAAAGATGGAGCAGTTCAACTTAAAAGGACAAAACCTTGTGCCTTTACTTTTATTCAAGCAAAACCTGGATGAGTCAAAGGGATTTTGCTTGCATTGATACTATCTGAAAAGTACTTTTTGCATTAAGGTGAAGTTAAATAAACAACAAACAACAATAAGGTACAAATAAATAATGCAAGTAAGTAATATTAAGGTCAGAATTCCTTTACAGTTTGCATAGTTCTTAATGTGGTGAGGAACAGAGATGTCAGAGAACCCCAATTATTCAGAAGACCTGGACAGTCTAAACAAACACCGCTCCTAAAGAACTGTTTGAGCTGAAGAAATAAGCGGGTTTTGCTTGCTCAGCACTCAGAGCACTGCACCTCAGTGCCTGTCTGTGGAAGAATTGAAATTCCAGCTGTACCTATGCAAATTCTGGGACTGGAGGAAAACGGTTTTTCATATACCCTCCTCAGCTTTAGAAATTGCTCCTGACCTTAGTCCTGGATTATTTTCTCCTTCAGGGCATGATGGAAAGCTTTTCTTCTTTACCCCTTTTCAGGAGTTGAAGGAAGGGATGGAAAGCAAGAATGTAGTTATGTGATGGTCTTTGTGTGATGATTGCTGGGTATGGGAAGAAGGGAATGTTAAGGAATATGTTGCTTTGGATATCTAAAGTGATAGACTGGGTTCATATTCATTTCTATAAATAAGAACAAAATATGTGCGCTGAAATAAATATTTGAAAGGAAATTATGCTACTTTGAGGATATTTCCTTGACTAGTTTCAGTGAATTTAGGGCCAATCCTGTCTCCCCCTGCATTGCAGTGTGGAAATGTTTTCAATGTAGAAACTCAACAGCAAAAAGAATCTCTTTTCCCAGATCTTTCCGACATTACACAGAAACTATACACTTTTCTGTACTTCAGGAAAATAAAGCTTGTCCATTATATTCTGTGAACCTTTGATATACATTAGCTAGAGAAAGTACAGCCATTAAAACATGAGTCATGGCAGCCTGTGGTAATAAAGCCATGTTATCTCTGGGTGATGTGGAAGAGAAGTGGTGCGGCTGGCACTCAGGGGCTTCAGTTTACTATTTACTATGTCTTAGTTGACATGCAAAGGCAGTAGGTCGTAAAGCAAGCTGCCACTCTTTGATAGAAAGAGAATTAAGTTCTAACATTATAAACAGAATTACATGTCTGTTAAGGCTTGAAAAAAACAAGCATTCTGTAGTATTTGCTGAATACATATTTTGGATCTGTCCTATTCCTCTTCATAATAGCATCACTGTCACGCCTCTCGGTATGACTTAAGAAATAAGGGTGCTCATGTTGTACAATTTTCCAGTATGATGGTTTAATAAACAGTCCCAGAAAACATTCTTGTAAATATTCCTATTCATTTAGTGAAGACATAAATGAACCATATGAACAGTCAAGACAAAACCCCACATATGTCAAGTATTGTATTAGATATTATATATACTATTGAAAGTTCAATGTAAGGAATTGCAGCAGATCTAGGACCACCCTCAAAGAGCTTAACCTCCTGATAAATTTTTGAGCAGTGGTGCTCTCTACTAACAAGGCATCTCTGAAGGCCTAGGGTTGGCCAATAGGAAACAACAGACCCAGGGATTTAGGTAAAATTTAGGTCAAATGAAGGTATCTACAAAGCACATTTCAGAAAATGTTCTAAAAAGTAAATCCAATTGTAGCGCAAGCTACAGCTCAGCAGATTACACACCCTGTGCTTCACTATGAGAAAGTCATCTGAAGAGCAAATATTTTTGTTCAGAGAAGAAACTATGGGAAAAACATATACATTCTGAGGCTTTTGAGAAGGTCATTTCAGAGCCTTCCAAGGTTTTTTGTTTGTTTGTTTGTTTGTTTGTTTGTTTAAAAAAAAGATCAAATGCTGTTTTAAGATTTTGGGGTAAGATTTTTTGATTAACTTATTAAAATAAAAAAATAGTAATTAAAAGTGGTGGCTAAAAACATGATTTCAAATATTTTGTTTAAAAGATATAACAAAATATTCAATGCTTTCAAAATAAGGATTTTCATTAAAAATGAAAATATGAAACTAAAATATTGCAACCTTTTTGTTCTCCCCAGTCAGTCCCTGTTTCTGTCTGAATTTATTAGCTGATTTTATCCCAAGTTCCTTAGTTCCAGTGCCCCCAGAGTTCATTTACTTTACACAAAAGCTTATTTGCCCAGCTCTGATGCCAGCCTTAAATCTCACCTCTTTTGTAACTACTCCTTGGAAACAGACCAAATTTCTAAAGCTTGTAAGATTCAGAGAAAGTAGTTTGGTAGAAGATTGTATTCTCAAGACCTGTATTTTTCTTTATTTCACAGAGAAAGCGTTAATGCTGTGATGCCTAGTCAGTGGTGTACAGATGGTGATAGTCAGTGGGTACAGTTAATATGTTGTAATAACTCAATATTTCATAATCTGACCTTTGAAAATTGGTGTCATATATATCCTGCACATAGTAAATTTAACAGTTTCACAAAGATTGGAGGAGTTCCTGAAAGATTTTGTTCAGTATCAATGTGTGTTTTGCACCAAAAAATGAAGAGAGAGATTTTATAGAAAAGGATGAGGTTTTCCAGAGAGGCTAATTATTTTTTGGCTTTGGTAGTCAAGATATGATGTATCAAAGGGGCCTACTTTTTTTTTTTTTTTTTTTTTTTTTTTTCCCTTTTTTTTTTTTTTTTTCCATTTAAGAGAGTGAGATGCATGTGTCTTCAAAGTATTTCCAACTTGAGACTCAGAAAAACAACCCAGATTTTAAAAGGAGACCATAATAACTCTAGATGTATTTTTTTTTCCTACAGTGTTACAAAATTTTGGTTTGATTTAATTGAATGTGCAACATTTGTGATTATTATAGTGATCATCTCTTTACTTGTATGGCATCATTGTGCTTTACATATGCAACAAGGACGCTGCCTATTACCGATAACCCAGCCT
>KL267171.1:17013-43934 GCA_000699545.1 Podiceps cristatus
TGGTAGGGAGGTCTTGGCCCAGTTTCCCTGTACATACCCAGACATTTCTGTGAGCTGAACCATGCAAGTGAAAGCAGGTGATCTTACGGCCATTCTTTCACTGTGATTCCCGAAAAAAAGAGAGGAGACAAAACAAACCATTGCCGTAGAAATAAGGTTTTAGGGATATGTTCAGTCGGTGCATCCCAAAGGTGCCTTTGAGTCTCCCCCTCTTCTCTGCTTTCAACCAACGTAGCTGGGTTACGCAAGCTATTTTGGCTGTATATGCAGAGCTACAGAACGTATTACATTTGCTTATTAAAAAAATTTTTCTACCATCTTTTTCAGACTGATGAAAATAACATTTGATTCTAAACTAACTGAAAGTGAGTTAGTGGCAGAGGTATTACACTGAAATGTCACTGCAGCGATCCTCACAGAAGTAATAATTAAATGCCTGTCAAACACCACGATGCAAGCTACATCATTTAAAAACTGTACCTCCTGAAGCCCACTATGAAGTACTTATAACACAGAGACTGAATGGTAGTCGGACTAAGCACTGCAAGTCTAAAGCAAATTAAAATAATTGAAGGAAGCAGTACAGTGTACAGTACAATTTATAGAAAGTCAGAGTGAAAATAGGTGAGGGTTCAATGCATACACTAAATTACATACATTGGTGACTATTTAACATCTTGTGTCTGTCGTGTATTTGTTTTATTTACTGTGAAAGCTAGAAAATGATCATAAAATATTTAAGAGTCAGTGTAAATGGGAAAAAAAATGTTTTCCCAAGATAATGGACTCCTCCAGCTATTAGGCAATGAAGCAAAGTAGAAACATTTATTTTCCAAGCAGAAGGCAGCGCTCCCGAGATAAATTTCTATGATAATGAACACAAAGCAGGCACACAGTATAATTAACCCAAAGGTATCTGCTTTTATAGAGCGAGCGCTGAATGAGCAGGGAAGGTTGTTCCTTGGGGCCGGATTCCCCGCAGCCTGGCTGTCAGGCTCGGGCCCCGTTCCTCAGGCCGGGCCGCCCATGCTGCACGGAGGCAGCCGCCTCCCGCGGTGCCTTGACTCCGGAGAGCGATGCCGGCTGAAAATGGAAATGTTTGCTTTCTGGCAGGAGTGATGCTTGTTGCGCGGGGGGCAGGGGACAGGCTTTGACAGATTGCTTTTTACTGCACAAATGTCCTTTATTTGTTTCCTATGAATGAAAGCCTTTGCAACTGAAGAAACTTCTAGTGCTCTTTCCCAATGGCTTTTATAGGTGACATTGCTTTTCCCCACAGTTATTTTTTAGGCAACAGCTGCCCAGCTGCCTGTTTGCCTCGGAACGACGCTTCACCCAAGCCTTCCAAACACAACCTCTCCTCACCAACCTCTTGTGCTTTACTCTGGGCACAATTAGCACTTTGTTTCCCTGCTGACGTCTCACAACTTGGGTCTCAACATCTTGTAGTCTCAGGTTTAATGTATTTTTGATGGTGCAGACCACTTGATGATCTCCCTGACTTCCCTACCTTTCTCAGCACCTCCTCTTTCTTCAGTATTTGTTCAACGTTTTTAACGTTCCTTTTACAAACTATCATATGTCACCTCTGGATACATTTTTTTCTTTGGTTGGTTTGGTTGGGTTTTGGTTTTGTTTTGTTTTGTTTAGTTTGTTCCTTTGCTTGTTAGTTAGTTTGTTTTTTTAAGTCTGAACATGTATTTCTTTATCAATTTCAGAAATATTTGCTTTTGCCTTGTTAGTAATTCCCTTCCATTCTTTCAGGAAAGCAGTGACTAACCTTAACATGTAACTTTGTAAATGCAGTTTTAATTACTGTATAAAACACTTCATTTGGATATTATCACTAGAAAGTATTCAAAGTCAAATAAATAAATAAATACAACCTGATGATACTTGTAAAAATATGCAGTATAAACTTCAAGAACTTAGAATTAAATAAAAAGTCTGTCACCTCAGGCACTAGCTCCTTTGCTAGAGCAGATCAGGCTGAACTTGTCACAACTTCCCCTTATGATCTGAAGTACATGTACTGGGTGCTTGGACTATTTGATCTTAAAATGTCACTGAGGCTATTTGTGCCGGGTCATATCCCTTCAAACAAAGTATATTAAACTCTTCTCCCTCCTTTCTTCTTATCTGATAGGTGTATAGCTCTGCTATTGCTTACTGTAAAAGTAGCAAACACTGCTTTTTCTTTCATCTTAAATCACTGCTTTCCTAAATTGATTCTATTGTCTACTTTGAAAAATTGATATTCTGGATATGTGTACAATAATAGTAGTAATAAACACTGCTAGACTGCCCCAAAATTCCTTTAACACTTAACATTTTCATTACTGTTGTTCTGTCTCATGGCCACAGTTAGTAAATACAGAAGTAGCTGGGGACTCTCTCTACATCTCTGTTCCACTTCCATATTTCATAGCTATCATTCAAATTCCGTTAAAACATTTCATGACAATAGGACTCTGACATTAGCTTATGCAACTGTAGGAGTCAACTTTTCAGTATTTTGCAGCCAGATTTGTTTATCTGATTCAATCTTAGTGGCAATGTCAAGATTTAGAAGAGTATTCGCGTGGCAGTTGCAGGTACCCGACCTGGCTCTGCTTGCCCTAAGGCCAGAGCTGAAGGTACTGGGTAGCAGTGCCGTGGAAGGAGCTGGGGTAGCTGCATGCCAGCCACGTTGAGACCTGAAGAAGTGTGTGGTAATTCTAGAGAGGCTGGTCTATACTGGTTACAGGCACTGGATGAGAAATCTGTACAATGTGGCTATTCATAGCATGGGTTTACTATCTTAGGTCTCCATGAATTTGGGGAGACAGTGCTGTTAGGTGAATTGCATTTGGTGCAGGCATTGAAATACTCACGGGCATAAAACTGAGACAAAAATATCCCCATCTAGCTAAAGGCAATAAAACAGTTTGAAAAGAGACAAACATTCTGGGAAACTAACAGATTCCGATAAAAGTCATGTTGCAGTGCTATGCTTTCCCTAAAAATCAGGTGTTTGTATGTGATTGTCCAATTTGGACTCTTAATTTAAATTTGAACCTATGTTTGGAGTACTTCCCCCTCCCACCATGCAAGACTTATCCCTTTTAAACATAATAAGGTATCATTTGAGCTCTAGGAGGGATAGACTTTTTCAAATATAAATTAGTGATTTGGCTGAAAATCAGAGCTGTAAGTAAATAAATATTTGGTAAGATTATGATTACTATCTGTGAAACTGAGAACTCAGTGAACTGAAGATTATTACATACGTAAGGGGAAAGAAAAGGTCTCCATCTGCATTGTATCTTCATTTAAGAAAATGAAATCTAAACTACACTTGAGGTCACTGGAGGTGAATTTTGGAAATCTGAATTAATTTAAAGGAAGCTCAGGAAAACAAATGTGGACTGTTGTAGTCACCCTTATCTGTCGTTTCAAATTTTTCACCCATTTAGATAGACAAAAAAAAAAAAAAAAAAAAAGGAAAAATTCACGTCAATTCAGCTCTTACAGGCATATTGTTTTAATGGCACTCACTGACTATATTTCAAAAGCTGCACAGGCTGGTAATATCTACACAAGGGAGAACGAAAGTTTAAAACAGTCATTATCATGCCAGGCTAGAGCTTCTTTTCCTGATGGGCACAGAGGATGGCCGGTCATGGCCCCCTCAGATAACTGAAGAAACACTGCTCTGCAGTTCCTCATGATTACATCTTTTGTTTTGTATTACTATGGCTTTGATTATTATTTCCTAAGCAAGGATGAAAATCCTGCTCTGTACCTCCAAACAGATATTTGGAAAGACAACTCCAGTTCCAGAGAACTTGTTGAAAAGAGATTGTGTTTGAAAGATGAGCAATGTTGTCTTCAGTACTGGCAGGTGAGCGTACTCAAATATGCCCTCACAGATACAGTATTATTCAAATCAAACAGACATTTTCCAGGCAAATAAAGGAACGTGTATATTCACAGCGATATAGGGAGCCTATCTCCTGCTTCTGAAAATTTGGCTCTATGTACATGGAAGTGGAAAACAACAGCTGTGAAGGGGGAAATTTGGAGCACAAATGAACACCAGACCCAGCTGCAGTTCTGCATTCTTTGACATCTGGTGCTGAGTAGACACTGGGGGATTCTGTGACAACATGAGATTTTATGCATCTGTCAGCTAAATCTAGCATTTCTCTTTGGGACATTTGCATGGATGAGGTTGATCTCAGAGAGATTTTTAAAGCCAGAACAAAATAAAGAAAGAGAATTGTATCTGATTTGGACTCTCAATTTGTATGCAGAGCTGGCAGATTGCATGGAGCTTGCGTTGAATTGGGATCACACATCTGTGCTGCAAGAACTTGCAAGATAGCTTCCACAAAACACAAACATGTTTGATTTCAGAAGTGCTGGGGCTTGGGGCTCCACTAAAGGCTTTTGGTGCATAGTGGAAAAGGTTAAGAGTGTGCATGCATGTGTGTGTCCGTATGTGGGGAATTCACCTAAAGGAGAGAGACCAATACGGTTTAACAAAGGGATTTTCAACACTTCACTGAAGATTATCGGAATATCACAATAAACACAGATACTTAAGAAAAAGAAGCGTTGTGACCATATGACACAGTCCCCTGAACTAAAGTAATTCTGCCCTTATCTTCATAATTTTACCTCATTCCAGTTGTATTGGAATGTTTTTTTTTTTTTTTTTTTTTTTTTTTTTTTTTTTTTTTTTTTTTTTTTGAGATGAGAAAAAGCCTTGTGCCTTATGCCAGGCCAGTTTGTATCACCATGCTTTACATGCAAACAAAGGAACAGGAGTCTGAGCACCAAAGACATTACACATCATTAGACGTAAATCCTCACGTGCTCTCTTTAGGATTGTCACTATACATTGTTGGACACTACACATTGTAAAACATCATCGCAAAATGAAATCAGATCGCTAATTCATGGAATTTTATTTTAATCTGTACTGCACAGTAACAACGTCATTCTTAAGAAGGGAGCCACTTAGTTTGGTTTTAACTGGATTCTTCTTTATATGTCGCCAGGAGAAACACAGACTTCACATGAAGGCATTTAACCTCTCTTCCTCGTAAACTTGGATAATCGAAGATGGGTGTAGATTGAATCTGGACAGAGATGCTGTGAAGGCTGTGGCTCTGACCTTTCCGCCTCAGACATCTGAGAGCACATGTTGTGCAGCAGGCAGTGCTAACGAAGAGTGCCCTTTCCCCACGTACTCACGCTCCACAGTTCCCACTATGATATATTCCATAATCTGGGATGATGTAAAAATGATTGGCAGTGCAGAAGATGTAAGAAGCCTTCCTCCTTCCTTCTTCATCTTCCTTTCAGTTAGGCTACTTGAATTGCTTTTGTTTTGGGATGATCCTCGTTCCAAGTGATTCCCACACCAAAAGGAACGCAAAGAGCTTTTTACAGCTGCTGGTCATAGACCCTGTATGTGGACTCCTCAGATATCCATCAACAGGACCATGTTTATGGTGTTGCCTAGTCCAGTCCCCATTATCTGCACATACTAATCAAGCGTGAGCCATTTTCAGACACAGTGATCTAATAAAGTCTTGTGTTAGATTTTTTTTTTTTTTAAATGAAAAGTACTATGGTGCCTTTGCTATGCATATGTGAAGAAATGCCCTGAACTGCTTTGGCTGCCAGATTTCTCTTTGCAAAGTAATCTTTGTGCGACACATGGTGGCAATACAACCCCTGACTCCTTTAATTACGGCTTATTACCCCATGAAGGATAAAAAGAAACTAAAGCTCTTAAATATACCCTCTTAATGACAGCTATAAATGTACATATTACTTTAGCAGTGCTGTAATGGAGTCTAGTATGTTGAATAAAGGTCCACAATTTACTAAAAATACACTCCTGTAGCTCTGAAAGAGACATGGGTGAAAGTTTTTGATAGGAGAAAATAGGCTTGGTTGACAGCTTATGGCTGACAAATGGGAAAATCCAATTTTTCAGAAATTCTCTGTTGTTTACAAATCAGGCATGAGAGAAACCTCGCTCCCTTGAGATGATTGCCAAGTTTATTCCCTGGATATAGATGCAGCTTCTTAAACACAGAATGTAAGATACCTGCTATTTTAATAATGCCTCTCAATAAGCAAATAATGGAAGTTTTTGTTTGTATTAGAAAGTGTCGGTATGTCTGTGTGTGGTGTGTGTGTCCATGCACATGAACATAGCCCTTGCACAACCTGTGCGTGTGGCCATGGTAGGTGGTATTCTAGTCATGTAATTAATTAAATCCAGGCTCACCCTAACACGCCAGCCCCAGGGTGTGCACCTATCAGCCTCCCTAGGACTGGAGCACTAGATTACAACACTGACATGCCTAAACAAGGGACTGACACTAACCTTGTGCTCGGTTTAAATCATTCCAGGCAGTCTGTTTTGAATTTCCACATGTGCTGTACTGTTCTAATGAGTTAATTCATTTGGTATCCATTTCCTCCTGTCAGCTGCTTTTGGAAAATAAATCAGGCATTGTTATCTTAGGCCTGTCCATCCTATTAATGGTTTAGGGAATACAGCTGAAGATTATCTGGAGTTTTCTGTGGCAGAGGTTGACCTGTGGCAATGGGACAATGATCAATCACATCTTGAATGAGTCACAAACTGCAAAATGCTCATTCATTTTATTTTGTGTCTATCTGCAGCATAGTATTTTAAAAATGTTTTCCACCATTCATGCAGAGGGGTAAAAACAAAAGTGTAATCTCAAGAATCTTATAAAAAAAGTCCATTTCAGGGCATAAATGTCATTCACCTAATGAAGGTGGGTATACCAATATACTACAAATTCCACATTTGCCAGCAGCATATTGAAAGTCATCTCTATTCCCTTCTTGTTTACTTGTAGCCATTAAATTGCCAATACCATGGCAGTTCACAGCGCTGACGTTAGGCTAGGTGTGGAGTGGGGACAGATGTAGCGCTTCCACCCCACAGCGTCTGCCAGCGCTGGACTCACAGAAGAGCATTGGGTTACGCCGAAGGCTGCTCTCGCTCGGCTCCACAGCGCAGCCTTCGCCTGCGAGTTGTCAAGACCTGTCCCCTGCTTGCCAATACGATGTTAAAGATGGCAGTACCTGTATCCTCCAATTCACTCTGGTGGGAAGCACTACTGCTAACTGGGCCTGCCTGAGTTTAGAAAACAAAGCTAGCTGGGGTAACTCTGGTTCCTGCTTAAGAGCTGGAAAAACTCCCACAGGAGACAACAACTGTCTATTATATCCACTGGCAGCAGTAGCCTTCCCTGCTCTTTCCAGTCCCTCCGCTACTTCCAGACACTTCCATTTCTTGCTTTATACATTTTCCTCAGTTTCCTAGCAAGCATTCCAAATCTGGTACCCTATGATTATTCTGGCAACTAATTTTTAGAAATGCTTAGACATCTTTGATTCCTGGTGTTCTGGCTGTGTTGCCCATGTCAGCTTTTTGCACCGCGCTGTGTGCTAACCCCACTGCAGCACACTGGGTAGCATTACTCATTCCCATATTCTCCTTTCTCTCCAACCACAATTAGATCATCTCAAAATATCTGTACTGCTCAGAGGCTCTAGATCTCACGTGAGGGTTCATAGATTAATTTAGCACAACTAGTTTACCTTGGGATTTAAACAAGCTACTAATTTAACAGCCCTGAATCTTTCTGGCTGTCCCTGTGCTGAAGTCCTGTGTTCCCCATAGGAACTGCAGGAATAAAGAGTATATAAAAAGAAAAAGAAGCATGAAATTCTTAGCCTTTCAGTCCTTCATTTCCCTGTGACTTTCAGGCAGTTCTGACTTGCATGCTGGAGAGACTCAAAGGTATTTTTTTATGAGAAACAGATTGAATGCGCAGGTTTTCATTGATCTCAGTGCAAGTGAAGTTCACCTCTGTGAAGAAATCCCCGAAGAGTCTAACGCACAGTGCCTGGCGCTCAGGACCTTGTACTCAAGTCTGTTCTCTCCTCCACTTCTGTTCTCTTCAGCAGGTGGTGGAAAGACCTCTTTATTTTCCCTTATTATGTTTTTAAGGGTTGCAAATGATTTTGACCATTCTAGCCCCACCTTAACTTAAGCCACCGAAGCGAAGCCCTGAGATGCCCTTTAATCCTGAACAGAGATCTGAGTGGAGCAGAAGCTGCCTACATGGTAGTGGGGAAATCCATTCTCCAAGAAAGAATTCTCTATAGCCGCACGTGGCATTGCCTGCACAGAGTCCTCACCAGCACTGAAGTAATGCACAAACCTGAGTTGGGCCGAACAACTCACACCCTGCGCACATCTGAATTTCCATTTTCCCAGAGTGTTACACCGTAAGCATAAAAACCCTCTGCCTCAGAGGTGCTGATGACTCCTGGATGGCCCCGCATGCCTCAGGCAGGCTGCATGTACCTGGCTTTTTGCTGGTGTCCGTGGGTAGCTCATCTTTTCCTTGGGGCTGAAGAGCTGCAGCTGCACACCTGCAAGATACTCCAGGGAGAAATGGATGACAGTATGGTGGTTGTAAATAGCCTTTCAAATCCAAGATCTGTGAAAGAAAATGCTGTCAATGCTTTTACTTAAATTCTATCCTTATTTTTATAATTTAGTTCAGTATTAACAACAACAAAAAATTGTCCTGTATTCTTTGTCCCACTGAAGTTTGTGGAATGGCATCAAATATTCCGGCTGAGAATTTGGCCCATGAAGGGAAAAGAAGCCTCAATAATGCTATGCTCTCAAACATGAACATTCATTTTCCTTATTGCCTGTACCAAGAGATCATTTTCTCTAGTCAGAACTCCAACTACAATTTTTACTATCAAGAATATTGCTTTTAAATAGAAAAATAAAAAGTAAACTATGGTAATTTTCAATAACTATATCCCCATAGCCTTATTTTAAAGGAAAAACATGACTAAACTCAATTTCAGATAACGTTCTATTATGTGCAAACCACTGTTGATATAATAACTTCTATTTTAGGTTGCTAGTAAAGAGAAGAACAATGTGACCCATTTAAAAACAGGCTTACAGAAAAATACTAGCAAGCCATTTATCATTTCTATTTAATTTTGTTGATAAGAACCATTAGATAGAAACATTTCTTTGTTACAAAACTAACAGTAGCATAGGACGTGTTTGACTATAACACAGGCACTTTGCAATAGTTCAGAGAAATTGACTTTCTGTTTGTTGCCAATTGTTTGGAAAAGAAATAAAAAAATGAAAATGCTCACCTTAGAATGCTTCTGTAGAGGGAGCCTATGTTTTTAGAAATCTCTAAGTAATGGGCAAATTGCACTCACCCAACTGGAGTGCTGCAATGGCTGGATGCAGGCTCTTTGGGAATGACAGAATGGGATGGTGAGGAGGGCGAGTTGCCCTGTATTTGAGAGAGAAGCAGGACTGCATGGAGCTCTGCCACGAGCCAGCTGAGAGTTATGGGTCTGGGCTGGCTGCCAGACCAACATGGATGACATAGGTGTGGGTGTCTGCTACAGAGTGCCTCGTCGGGTTGAATAAGCAGCTCAGGCCTCCTTCAGACAACTGAAAGAAATTTCTTGTTCACCTGCCCAGGTCTTCACACGAGCCTTCTTTAACAACACTGATATCTTTTGGAGGGGCAACACAGAAGGGCAAAAGCAATCCAGGAAGTTTCTGGAGTGCACTGATGACAATTTTCTGACACAGGTGGTTGAGGAGATGAAGAGGGGAGACACTCTACAGGACCTGATGCTTACAAACAAAGAAGAACTGGTTGGAAATGTGAATGTCAGGGGCAGCCCTGGCCAACTTGACCATGGGATGGTCAGGATCCTGAAAGAAGGCAAATAGCAGGTTAACAACCCTGGACATCAGGAGAGCAAACACTGGCCTGTTCAGGGACCTCCTTGGAAGAATCCTGTGTGAGACCATCGTGAAGAAGAAAGGAGGAGACCAGGAGAGCTGGCTGATATTTGAGGATCACCTCCTTCAGACTCAAGGGTGGTCCATCCTCACATGCTGGAGGTGGCAGGAGGCCTGCATGGATGAATAAGAAGCTCTTGACAGAACTTGAAGATAGAAAAAGAAACTTTCAAGAGGTGGAATTAAGGTCAGGAGAAATATAGAGAGACTCTCAAGCATGCAGAGATCCTGTTATGAAAGTCAAAGCCTGCCTGGAGTTGAATCTGGAGAGGGATGTGAAGGGCAACAGGAGAGATTTCTATAGGTACATCAGCAGCAAAAGGCAAACTAGTGAAAATGTGGGCCTACCGCTGAATGGGACAGGGGACCTTGTGATGGAGAACACAGAAAAGGCCAGTGTATTCAATGCCCTTTTTTCATTGGTCTTTACTGGTAAGACTTCAGGAGTACCAGGCCCCTGAGACCCATGGGAACATGTGGAACAGGAAGAATAACCATTTTGAAGAAGGACCAGGTTAGGGACTGCTTAAACAACTTGAATATACACAAGCCCATGAGACCTGATGGGATGCAGCCACAAGTGCTGAGGGAGCTGACTGATGTCACTACAAGGCCACTCTCGATAATCTTTGAAAAGTCATGGCAATCGGGGAAATTTCCTGAGGACTGGAAGAAACCAGACATCATTCATTCCTTCAAGAAGGGACTACAGACCGATCAGTCTCACCTCAGCCCTTGGGGAAGAGATGGAGCAAATAATCCTGGATGCCATTTGCAAACATAGAATCATAGAGTCATAGAATAGTTTGGTTGGAAGGGACCTTTCAAGGCCATCTAGTCCAGCCTTCTGCAGTAAGAAGGGACATCTTCAACCAGATCAGGTTGCCCAGAGCCCTGTCCAGCCTGATCTTGAATGTTTCCAGGGATGGGGCTTCTACCACCTCTCTGGGCAACCTGTTCCAGTGCTTCACCACCCTCATTATAAAAAATTTCTTCCTTATGTCTAGTCTATATCTCCCTTCTTTTAGTTTAAAACCATTACCTCTTGTCCTGTCACAGCAGGTCATGATAAAAGGTCTGTCCCTGTCTTTCTTATAGGCCCCTTTAAGTATTGAAAAGCTGCAATCAGGTCTCCCCGCAGCCTTCTCTTCTCCAGGCTCACACGCCAGCCTGCCCTCACAGCAGAGGGGCTCCAGCCCTCTGACCATCTCTGTGTCCCTCCTCTGGCCCCGCTCCAACAGCTCCGTGTCTCTCCTGTGCTGAGGCCCCAGAGCAGACGCAGCACTGCAGGTGGGGTCTCACCAGAGCGGGGCAGAGGGGCAGAATCCCCTCCCTCGACCTGCTGGCCATGCTGCTGGGGATGCAGCCCAGGATACAGTTAGCATGAAATACAAGACGTGATTAGAAGTAGTCAGCATGGGTCTATGAGGGGAAAATCATTCTTGACCAACCTGGTAGCCTTCTATGACAAAATGATTAGCCTGGGGCATGAGGTGAGAGCAGTGGATGTTGTTTATCTTGAGTTTAGCAAGGCTTTTGATACTATCATCTGTCATAACATCTTCATTGACAAACTGACAAAGTACAGACTAGGTAAGAGGACAGTGAGCTGGACTGAAAAATGGCTTAACTGCTGGACTGAAAGGATCATTATCAGCCCCACAAAGTCCATCTGGAAGCCAATTACCAGAGGTGCACACTGGGACTCAACACTGGGGCCAACACTGTTTAACATCTTCGTAAATGACCTAGACGGTGGGACAGAGTGCACCTTCAGTGGGTTTGCAGATGATACAAAACTGGGAGGAGTGGGTGCTTCACCAGATGTTTGTGTTGCCATCCAGAGGGACCTTGACAGGCTGGAGAAACAGGCTGACAGGAAGTTCATGAAGTTCAACATGCCAAGTCCCACCCCTGAAGACAAACACCCCCAGGTACCAGGCGGTGGACTCAACCAGCTGGAGAACATTGTTAAGAAAAAGGACCTGGGGGTCCTCATGTACACTAAGTTGAACATGAGCCAGAAATGCATCCATGGGATGAAGAAGGCCAACAGCCTCCTGGGCTGCATTAGGAGTGTTGCCAGCAGGTCGAGGGTGGTGGTCCTGCTCCTCTCCTCAGCACTAGCAAGGTCACACCTGGAGTGCTGTGTCCAGCTCTGGGCTCCCCAGCACAAGAGAGACGTAGACATACTGGAGAGAGTCCAGCATAGGGACGTGAAGATGAGTAAGGGACTAAAACATCCCTCCTATGAGGAAAAACTGAGAGAGTTGGGACTGCTCAGACAGAAAGGGAGGCTCAGGAGGACCTCATCAATGCGAATCAATACCAGAAGGAGGTGAGTAATGATGGATGGAGCCAGGCTCTTTTCAGTGGTGCCCTGTGACAGGAAAAGAGGCAATAGGGCAATTGAAATACAGGAAATTCCACTTAAACATAAGAGAAAAAACTTTTTTACTCTAGGAGTGGTTAAACACTGGCACAGGTTACCCAGAGATGTAGTGGAGTCTCCGCCTTGGAGATACTCAAAACCCAATGGGACATGGCCTTGAGCAGTCTACTGTAGCTGACCCTGCTTTGAGCTGGGGGTTTGAACTAGAAGGATTCCTAGAAGTGCCTTCCAGTCTCAGACGTGCTGTGGAATTGTTGCTTATGCAACAATAATAATAAAGAAATGCTGTTTCTGTAGGAAGGCCCATGTTACAGGCATGGATACAATCAAGCTTTTCTGCTCTTAGTAAGTTTTATCAGAAAGAAATCCCATATAAACCTGCGGGGTGTAGGTGCACACAGGATCCTGACACCCAAACAGAGAGACAGCAGGGAACTTTTGGCACCTGATTCTGGGGTGGATGCTTTGCCACTCCTCACCAGCTCCAGCCCTTAGGGGCTGGGCTGTCCCATCCCCAGGCCAGGAGGACAGTGTGCATTGTGACCTTGGTCCGTCCAGTGTGCTGGAGAGGAGGAGCGAGCGGCTGGAGGGGGACGGCTGGCTGCGCTGGCGCTGCGGCGGCTGGGGAGCCCTTCGCTCAAGGAGAACCTGCAGCTGATTTTTCCAGCCTACTTTCTAGACCTTTTGTGCTGATCCCACAAAGCACAAAGGGAATACAGCAGGGCTGGGAATATATGTGAAAAAAATATCTCCCTCAGCCTTTTAGATACTGAACAGAAGGAATATGTAACAGCATGACTTTTTCACCGATTCCGCAGAGGTAAAACCGTTTCTGAAAGTGTTTTTTTTTCATTTGTTCAGGAAAACTAATTTTCTTCCCAGGTTTGAATTATAGAAGGTCATTTTATTTTTTCTTCAGCTTCCTATTACTGTTATGATTATTATCACCAATGAATTATTTTGAACATCAAGCATATGGAGCAAATGATAGCTTTTTTTTTTTTTTTTTCCCCATCATCCTTTTAATACTAAGTTTTGGTCTGCATTTAATAAATTAAGAACCATCACTTACTCTGTTTAGGATTAATGCATTCATGGGTCTTATTTTCAGTGGCTATGAGGGAAAGACAACATTTTAAAGCAAATCGAGGTAGTTGATATCTTCCATAATGCATTTTTAATGTATGAGACACTAGAAAAGCATTCTGTGCTCTGCAATATAATGTGACAACAAAAAAATGAAAAAAAGAAAGAAAGATAAAACCAAGGTAACAATGTATGGAAGAGGCAAAGATTAAGCCATGCTATTAGTCTCCAGTTAGATAATTTTATTGGGATTTCCAGCATACGATGAATGAACATGATAGCTGAAGTGCGGATGAGGATATTGTGATATTAATAAGAATGTAATTCCATATGAAACTGTCCTGTGATTTATAGCTAATAATATTTCTAAAATGAGGCTAATGAAGGCAGTGAATCCTATATTTTATTTTTTTTTTTTTCAAATCTGATTCTCAAAGTATTTCTGGTAGAAAAAGGACAGATTTGTCTTCTCCTCCCAGCAATCCCCGCAGATATGAGAAGTCCCACTGAAATCAATTGACAAGCAGTCTGGGGAGTAAATAAAACTCTGTGGATGCACTTCTGTTCTGCCTTTTTTCTGTAGTTCCTCTCATGACGATGTCCTTAGAGACACATTTTCTTTGAGTAAAAAAACTGTCACAGTGCATCTGGAGAGCAGTTATAGATCTCACCGGTGTAGTAATAAACTCTAGCTGCTAGGAAAGTTACCTTTGATCTTGCTGACTTGGGTACTGGTCACAAAGGCTTTTGCTGTGCTACACCAGTCTTCCCAGGCCTTTGGGCATTTCTGCAACTAGCTGGTCTGCACCGCACCCCCCACTGCTTGGTTTCACTGGTATTAATGCTGGAGTAAACTAAAGTAAGGCAAGATTTGTTGTATTTGCCCGCACTGTAGGAACACCGCAAACTGCAGTGTATCTGCACTTCTTACTGTCATCTTTTCCCACTCCGGCCTGCCTTCATCTAAGTAACCGAAATCCAGCTTCAGTGAGATTTGGCAGATCCCGGAAAACAGAGATGGGCGCTTTCCCCCCCTCTTTGTTCTCCTTGCCTGTTTGCAGTGTCGTTTCATTACCCATTTTCCTGGGAAGGGAGAATGTGATTTAGCATATGTATCTTTATAGCATTTGGAAGAGCACCTATTTCTTCAGAAAAATGTCATGGGATATATTTAAGAACACAGATATTTAAGAAATACTGGAAACAAATTTACTTTGCTTTGCTGCTTCGCTTCAAGTACAGAACTGGTAGTTCTTACGAGGGAATGGCTACAATGAATTTACTAATCTTGTGAATAATCTTGTGGATACTAATGTGTGACCACCATTCTTGCCAGAATGTGAAGAGAAGCTCCCACACATATTTACCTCCTCAAGCCCAACACCTTTCTCTCTAGGATTCTGGAAATGGGCAGTCTAACAGAGGTTGCTGTCTCTGTCACCATGCTCATTTAGAATCAATGGCAATAACCTTTTTGATGTCAGTGAGGCAGGATAAGATCTTATGTAAATAGCCAGCGCTGACATCTGTCCTCATTTCAAGAACCTTGCTGATACCTGATTTAACACCTTCAATGTCCACCTCACCCAAATATATGAGTAGCCACAGATATGTGACAGCAAGGAGGTATGATGCTCAAGAGAAGGATGTGGAAATAAAGCTGGATTAAAGGTATGGCATTATGGACAAGATCATACCACATCTTTTCCTGTGCAAGCCTTTTTTTCTAGATCTCAGTTCCAAGCAGCTGCTGAGGCTAGTGGCATGAAGCACAGGAGACGACTGGCAAAAATGCGTTTGAAGAATCAGATGCTTGGAACAGCTGAAGTCTCATCTGAGCCTGGTGAGAACAGTCTAAGATACAACACGGACTGGAGAAACACCAGCGACACAGCAAACAAGGGATACTGGTTTCAAAAGAAAAATAGTTGATTATGTATTGTCAGAAAACAAAAGATTTTACTTAGAGTCATGACTGGTTATTTGTGTTTGAGGTTACTTATGAAAACGACTTACCAGGGAGCAGATTAGATCCTAGCACTGTTGTGCTGTCATCACTGTAAATTCATTAATGCTTCACTGAACTGTTCTAATGCCATTAGACTGCCCCATGTCACATGTGCTGTGTCTATGAATGCTCTCTTTGTCTCCCTGCTTAGCACGGAAGGTGAAAGGCACTGGAACTGAACTGATTTTTCAAGCCAGGAATCTTTGCAATCATAAATAAAATAAGTCCCTTCAGCTTAACATCCATTGCCTCCTTTCTCACTTAGAAACAGATGTCAGCACAAGGAGAAAGCAGGTGCAGGGTGCCTCTTTCAGTTGCTTCTGAAGGAAAACAAAAAGTGAGTAAGTCACAGGGAGATGTGTTGTACGAATCTTTAGAAAGGCACTAATCACTTCTAGATACATTTCTGCTAATGAGGGTGTGAGGTGCCAGCTCTTTGGAAGTTAGAGCCTGCACTGTTACACTCCCATCAACTGATGGATGCGGTTTGTATGGGAATATAATTTATACACAAGGATATACTGAATGATTTATTAAATTACCAGAGAAAGTACTTATGAAAAAAGGCCCAATAGTAGAAAAAAAAAAAAATCTGCCTTAATTGATTGCTATTAGAGCTACAAAAGTTCTTATAAACTGGAACCCCCCCCCAATGGATGCTGTTCATACATTGCAGCACTGTCCGAATCTGCATATAAATACCCTGAAGTAGCAGTTCTAAATTATTATCATTCACAACAAACAGTATCTTACTTCCTGACCCCAATGAAGGCCACAGTCTTATTGTTGCCAATCATATCATTGCTGTTAAAGTGAACAGCAATGTAATCTGAGATCATGTTATGTTTGGGTGTGTGGTGAGAAGCTGAATACTGCCATTTACCCCCTAGGCAATGCAACGCTCACACAAAACGTTGCTGGTTTTCAATAAGGGCAAGATTAGAACCAATATGATCCATGGTCTCCACGAGATGCCAGATCGAGGTGAGTAGAAAGGAATAAAGAGTGCCATAGACTCTCTTCCCTCTCTTTCCACATCTATTAGCAGAGCTGGTTTGGTGTGGGTTGAAACACGTTATCCTTTGTAAGGAGCTGGCACGATTCGCCCTCGTTAGCAGTGCATGACCACTTTTATTTGCCACTCTTGCAGTACCTCATTTTACACACCATGCTGCAGGGATTTTGTAGAGTCTCCAGGATTTTAACTATGAAAAGAGAAGTTTTTCTTGTAAACTCCTGCAGCTTCCTGGGCTTGATGGACCGTGTTGCCTGGCATGGATTTCACTTTCCCCGTGACACTGAAAAAGCACTAGCTCTCCTATCGCAGAACAACTTGCTTCAATGCCCTGCACTAGCAAAGAAGCTCTGTGATAAACAAGCTTTTAATTTTGTATTTCCACACTTTTAGTTTATATTTGCAGCTTGACAAAGCTGTGTGTCAATGACTGTGCCAAAAGCTCAGCCCTGAATTGAGCTGCTGAAAGAAGTGTGAGGGCTGTGGAGAAAGCACTCAAGGGAAGCTCACAGAAGAATCAGTACTTTTTGAAGCTTTGTGGATGCTTTGATTTAGTGCCATAAGTCTTGTTGCTCCAGGCCCTCTACTTATTGCTAATGTAGAGAGCCCAGGAAAAGTCCCAAGAAACTATAAATGATGCTTTTCAACATGAAAAGTATCTTCTGCCTCTCTGAATTGCATGGAGGGATCTGCCAAAGCCAAAAACATGCGGGGACTCACGAGGAGCCTGCCCTTTCATATGATAAAGTCTGTCTCAAACAAACTGTTGTTTAATCAAAGTATATAGGTGGCCAAATCTCATGGAGTGTCAGATTTTCATCAAAAAGCCCTGCTGGCACCTTCAATATGATGCCAGCTCAAGCATGTCAGGTAGAACTGCTGGAGATGGGCCGTCTTCTGCGTGAAGGGAACACCTGATGCTCAAATGTATGCTAGCGTATCCAAGTCAGAGCTTTTCAGCGCCAAAATGAGATTTTAAGTGCTAAACAGGAATAATAATAGAATTCAGGAGAATTTCAGTTAGCTATGAGAAATACTGACTGACAGCTGGGAGCCAGAAATAAGCTATTTTGGAGAAAGTGCTTACACACGGTTGAGCAGTTTGGGAAGCAGCACAGGAAGAGAAATAGCAGAGGACCATTTCTGCTTACCTGACAGTCGCCTTGTTCCCTGAAACCTTCACGATAATCCCTGAGTACTGCACTGTCTCCTGGTGCTCCTCCTCTGCCCCTTCTCCAGATGAAGAGAGGCTGAGCTTATTGGCTTTGCTGACACAACAAAGCGCGCTATGCTACGAACTAACTCCCTTCCTGTGGAACAAACATTAGGAAGCAGCTGAAGAGATATTTAAGACTCCCGTGTTTCAGTGTAAACCAGAAAATATTTGTTTTCAGATTCTTAAATGGGAGGGTGGAGAGTGTGAAATACAAAATCTTGTAGGAAAAAATAAAAAAGGCTTATATCAAATGCTTCCTTTTAATGAATAAGACTTCTCTGATGCCCCCCCCCCCTTTTTTTCCCCTTTTGTATATTAAATCACTGTATATGGATGTATTGCAGGACATGGATAAAATATTAGACCCACTGGATAACTTACTGGATGAAAACCCAGGGTGTCTGGGGCAAAGATCTTCTATTCAGTGTGTAAAGGGATGATTTTTTTTATTTTTTATTTTTTTTTTTAATATGGTAACTGTTTGAAGTTGTTGACTGGCTTGGAAAGTTAGCAGTCCCTTTGCAGTTCTGAATATGAACATTTCTGTACCCATATAAGATCTCAGTTTTCTGAGGTTAAGGACCTTTACTGATTCTTTTTACAACATAAATAACCTAAGGCAGGTATTACTACATTATTATTGATGATATTATCACCCTGGAAGAATACCAAGTCAAGAAATCAGCATTCAGTATTCCTACCCCAAACATTTAAATTATGACAAAATCAGTTGCTTTTTTCCTAGTTATCTACGTTGAAACATGATTAATGAATGGTAAAATCTAAATCTGAATGGAAACATCTCCAGTTCCGAGGTTCCAGTTCAACTGTTTTGAATTGTAAAACTGAGGATGTGAGCTAAGAGTCTTTCTAGCAGCATTAGTGTTATCTCACACTGCCCTCTATAATTTACTGTCCAGTTTCCCTTTAAATACTCGCTCCTTCATAATTATTACCTGTAATTGACCACTGGACTTTGAAACTGCAAACTACTTTCCGTATCTTTTGCTTCCTGCTGTATATACTTTGAAATCATATGGTTTGTTTTCTGTCACTAAGATGACAAGCGACATGACTTGAGAGGAAAAAGGTAGACAAAATTTAATGAAAATAGGGAGCTCTTAATTGCTATAAAATTTGACAAAGTGTCACAAGTGGAAAAAAAAAAAAAAAAAAGAGCTGCTGTACCTAGAATCTGGGGCTGATTCAGTGGTGAACTGAAAAAATAATTAGAAATAAAAATTGAAATAAGTGGAAAAAGGAGAAAACAAATATTGATATGAAGTAGAAATTGTGGACTGCAAGAATATTGATGAACACTTTAGAGAAAAATCCCATAGCTAGGCTTCACACAAATAAGCAACCATTTTCTAACTACATTAGTAAGAAAAGACACCCAAAGTCAATTGCTGGCTGAGGCTGTGGAATTATTAATGGTGATAAATACAATATTCATAAATATTTTGGGGGTTCCATGTTTGGAGAGAAGGAGTCTGATCTGCTTACATCATGTGTGGGTAAAGAATTTTGCAGTTTATTAATAGCTAAGTGATATTATCCAATATCATAAAACTTAGAATTTTTAAATCTGGTTTAAATCTATGTACTCACACCTTAGATTTCTACAAGAATTGGCTGAACAAATCTTTAGTCTTTTCTGTAAATTTTTAACAAATCCGGGAAAATGTTACAAGACTTAAAGGATTTTAACGTTATGTAAGTATTGAAGAAAAAGAGAGAAATGACATAATCTAGGTAATTACTATCTGGTTAGCCTGAAAATAGTTCCAGGAAAAATATGAAAAACATTGATATGGGACCACAGTCCTAACATCTTGATGGAGAGGAATATAATTAATGCTGGCAACAATAGTTTCACAGAAATTATGTCTTGTTAAACAAACATATATAATGAGATAACAGATTTTATGAGGCATATGATTTACTAGTGTACAAGATTCTGATTAAAAATGAACACTAGGGCTCTGTCAAATGAATGGCATTTTAAGTCAACTAAATGTAAAGTGATATTGCAAGCTGTGTCCACATTCTGCAGACTGGCTCCTGGATACCCTGACTCAGAAAGAGGATTTAATGTTTATACTAAACAGCAGCAGAACAAGAGCTCCAATATCTGATTCAACAGAAAAAACAAACAAACAAACAAAAATGACAACCTAACATATGGGAACACAGAGGTGAAAACAAGAGCTACACAGGAGAATTGTGTCTGTATTTTTAATGTGGAAAATTGGGAAACGTGCAGAAAACAGTTAAACCCAAGATATCCTGGTCTTAACCCTCTAGTAAGTGTTAATAACTCTTATTTAGACCACACAGAGGTGACCAGACAAAAGTGGATGAGTACATTAGAGAGAAAAATACAAAGCACTAAAGGTTCTTCAGTCAAGGCAAACCAGCATAACGTGAACCAGTGGCTGGAAGTTAAAGCCAGATAAATTCAAATTAGAACTGGGTACCCATTAGTTAACACTAAAGGGGATTAACCACTGGAATAAACTGTCAAAGTAAAGAATTCTTCATTTCTTGTTGTCTTCAGGTCATGAGTTTCTGGAAAATATGCTGTAGCAAAATACAAGTTATTATTTATTGATAGCCAAATAATTAACTTCATACATGAATAACTGTGTGAAATGTAATAGCCTGTGATATAGGAAGCCAGATCACACTCTGAATGTATGATTTCATAGCTTTACCGGAACTGGGCACGTGAGCACTTAGTCATCTATAGATGTTTACACATCGATAAGCAAAACTTAGAATGAGTGAAGAACTAACTCTTCTTTTGCCATAATTTTACAGAACCAAATGTGTTGTTATCCCCCTGCCTCTTGATCCTGATCAGCACTTCCCCTTTCTCATGAGCTTCCTAGATGAAAAGCCAACGCCTTTACGCCAATGCCTGCTTGTGCTCTTCTACTGAAAATCTGCTTAGGCTCATTATTTAGTTCATTCTCTCCTTTTATTTTAAACAGTGGAAGATATTCCATCTTTCTCTGATTCAGTGCTTTTTTTTTTTTTTTTTTTTTTTTTACCATTTAATTTGCAGGTAGTGTATTTAACATCTATTTGGTTTCACCGACAAAAAAGCCGCTTCGTTTCAGTAAATATCAAATAAATCTCATAATCCTTCAGGAATCTCATTGAATGTTAAAGATCTGAATTTATTACATTTAGTTAAATAAATATTTATCATCTCCTTAATGCAGATTTTTCCTCTGAGCATCCCATCTTTTTTCTTGAATTTGGCTCCGGGTATATCTTTAGTTCTGCTTCCTTCCTAAAGAAATAAATAACTAATTATACAGGAGTTTTGCCATGTCAGAGCCCTTGATAATCATTTGCATTCTGTGTTTCAGAGAGATCCTATCCTTTATCTGTCTTTTCCTTTCAACCTACTAGGGGAAAAAAAATAACTCCCTTCCTGTCTACTCTTCTATTGTTTGCAGGATTTCACTCTACTTTTGGACTTATTTTACTTCATCAGCAATTCCTGATGCCTTTGACACTTTTTATAATACTGTACAGATTTTTCCCAAGGCTAGATCCTGTTAGGGAAAAGAAAAGCTCTAGGAGACTACACTAGATTATTTTCTGATTTTTTTTTTTTTAGTGTGCCATTAATTACACTGCATTTTTTTATTATTTCTTCACTTCCCTTTTGACTGTGGTACTTTTAGTCCTTAGAAATGGCTTCCTACTCCTTGGCTTTTCTTTGAAGAACTGAAATTAGTGTCCTCGAGACGCATGTGTGAATTCTCATAGGCTGCCATAATAGTCCCGTTTTACGTATTTGAACACTGGGAGAATATATGCCCGTTATACTGTTTGGTTTAGAAATATTAGCCGGTTCCCATTTTCCCCTTCATCTCTTGTGCGCTCTTACAAATGCAATATTGCATGTAAGAGTTTAATACCTGTCCTGTGTAAAAACTTGTGTACACACACTTTCAGGTCAATGTGTTGATCTTCTAATTCCCCCCAAACCCATGTATACTGTAAAGTCAAAGATGTGATGTATGTGCAGGACCAGCCTGCTATCCTGTTAGCTGGTAAAGCCAAGAAGCACAAATTTACACTTACCACAAAGCACACAAGGCTGCTGAAACCACCCTTTGGTCTGGATGTAAGGAGAAACTGGGATCCAGCTGACATATTTTGCAATATTTGCAGGACAGCGTTTGCCAATGTAAACCTGACCTGCAAACATACGGAGTCTTTCACTGTAAATGGCTTCTCTTTGCTATAAATGGTCCCTTTATTGAAAATGGTCTCTCTTTAACTTTTCGTCTAGAACTATTTATACTACCCGACCATCTTTTTCCTTTTTGTAACACATTACTTCAGCTGCAGAAAAAAAATGATAGGCAAATAATATTATTGCAGAAATAATGGAATATTATTCCTTGTAATGAACTAATTCCTTTTAAAATGTGCAGAGAGATTTTCAGTTGTGTTATATATAAGCTTGTACTTTAATGGTCAAATGCAGAAACTTTCGGCTTATACTTTGAAGTTCGGAAAAGAATCAAATTTATTTAAGAGAGTAACCTGGCAAGAAATAAAGATAGAAAAAACCCCACGAGAGGTAATTGCTGGCGAACCTCATAGTCTAACCCGGGACGCAAAATAGGAAGCCCTATTCACTGAAAAACCTAGACACTGCTGATCCTGATGCCTGTGTTGCTGTATGGACATTGCCTTTTCTGCCAGGACACCTTGGCAAGAGCTGAGATCTGGCTCAGAGAAGCATAAATGTACTCTAAATTGAACCAAATGGAATACTCTAATATCCCACAGAACATTTCTTTCCTTATCATAATATTAAGTCCTGCGTGCCCTCAACTGCTCTTTGCTGGCAGCAAGGTAATAAAGAAAAAAGTGAATAGTAAATGAAATATGATTCTCTCACAATCTGAATTTCTCATCCCTCAAATCAGAGAAATAACCATCAGTTCTGTGGCCTGCACCGCAGGTAGGACTGTATAGCTTAAAATAACTTGTATGTAATTCTGCTTTTATTTTTCCTACAGATTTCTTAGTAAGCTGTACAGTTCTCTTCACTGGACTCTCCCCTTTGGAGTGCCAAAAGGTCTAAGCACAGTTGCTGAAATTTAACCTCTCAAAAAAATGTTGCTAGTCATTAATTACATTTTATGCATACAAATTTCACAGGGTTTGGATGCTGAATTTTGTTTCAGGCTTGGTTTTCCAAACATATACATTTAAAGGTGTTTACAAAATGTATATTGTATTTGAAAACGATCGGTAACTGTATAAGAAATAATAACAACCATATCTAGGTTTAGAAAGTATAAGAATAGTTGTTTACAATCTCACCAGAATTAGGTATTATACCAAATATATTTCAAAATTACATTTCTCATTTGACAAAAATGAATGCCAGAGACTCTGCTGCTTCTGAACTACTGTCCTATGAGTTCAAAGAGGAATTGTTAAGCCCTGGATATGTGCCTGAGGTTTTTTTTCCTGGTATCATCAAAGGCTGTGATCATTAATCCCAGTTAAACAAGAAGTCAGCATGTTCCACAGAATCAAAGGCTGAACCAGGATTGAGGAGAGAGGTGCCCTGCTCCTGCTTCTGCTGATGCAGTGCCATGTCACGAAGGTCACGTTGGCTGAACTTCTACTTTTTGCCCATCAATTCGAGGGCCGTCACTATGCCTCCCTACAGGTTTTTCCATATGCTGAGCCAATGTAGCAAACACCACAAGCAATGCATTTTACAGAGCAAAGAGTGTGTTTCTGTGTATTACAGTTACAGATTTAACATCTTTTCATAGTATAATCAACATGGGAACTTCCGCACAAACTTAAACTTGAGATGTCTAGTAATAAAGTTTCTGAAGATCGATGTAAGGTCGGTTTAAGAGAGAGATGGAACACAGATGGCTGGCATAAACCATGTGGTTCCCACAAAGAGTGCAGTCAATTAAAGAGGAAAGAGCTGTAAAGTGGAAGTGGGTGCCTTGGGAGAAGTGTATCAGGTAACAGCACTACAACGGTGAGTGTTTCTGGGTGATTGCACAGTACATCAATATGTGGCAAAGGGCAGTGGATGGGACACCAGCAGTATCCTATACATAGGAACGAAAATGAACTGACACAGAGTGCAACACTTTCGAGAGTGCCTATATGATTAAAGGAGACAAAATCCCACTGATCTCAAGCAAGGCCGCTATCATGCCTCTATTTCCATCTGATTGTCTCAATCCTTTTACTTGAAGCTGGGTCCGTAAATGAGTGAGTTGGTTTGTGCAGAGATTGGTCAGGTCAATATCCACATTTGTGGTTGGAGTTAGATGTGAGAGCTCTGTCCCATGCTCCATTTCATTGCAAAGACATACCCTTCAACTCCTTTGTTACTCACAGAGTTTACCATCAAATGAGTCCTAGGAATCTTCAGTGGAATCTAAATTGCTGATTAAATCATGCTATGTCTGACAGCAACTATGGAAGAAATGGGATATTTAAACAGAAAACAAGTGAGCAGATATATGGGAATAAAGAAATGCCAACTATTCAATAAGGCTTAACCTGCTCTGCATAATTTTGCAGAGACGTATGGAAAGAATGGAGAGGTTAAAAGGAGGGGCAACAAATGTAAGTAGCTTAGTTCTTAAGTTCAGCTATGAATGGAAGCCATGAAAACTGTGGAAAGCCATGAAAAGTATTTATTACAAAACAGGAACTTGCAGGTCTGATTGTGTTGCCCCTTCTAAGTGTGACATTCTAGAACAGATGTCCCACAGGAAAGCTATGCAGGAAAGGACTTAATAAAGGGCATGAATGAAGTACTGTGCTTCAAGGAGCAAGGGAATGAATCCAGCCTCCAAGGACTGGTTGATCGTTTTTTTTGTTGTTTGTTTGGGGTTTTTTTGGTTTTTTCTGTTTTTTTTTTTTTTTTTTTTTTTTTTTTCAAAATATGAGATTCTGCTTGAAGAAGAAAATGAATTTCCAGTCTTATGGACCAGAATCAGTTATGATTTAGGAGAATGTTTGGTTTTTTCCCCATGTGGTTGAGCAATGATTCAAAGGGAACATTCAAATAGAAACAACTAGTGTGTGTCTAGGAAGTGATTTGGGGACATAACAACCAATAAAGCCGGTTTGTTATGGGAGATGGGTATGCATATACAACATGATATCTCATGTGACTAAAATTTATGTTAAAAAATCTGAGTTTTCTGTTTGTTTCCTCTCTATGACAAGAAGAAATGGCTTCAAGTTGCGGCAGGGGGGGGTTAGACCGGGTATTACGACAAAATTCTTTATTTCAAAGGCACTGGAATGGGCTGCCCAGGGAGGTGGTGGAATCACCCTCACTGGAGGTGCTTAAGGAACGTGTGGATGAGGCATTGTGGGACATGGTTTAATGGGCAGGGTGGTGGTGGTTGGTGGTTGGACTTGGTGATCTTACAGGTCCTTTCCAACCTTAGTGATGCTGTGATTCTGTGATTCTGTGATTCTGTGAATGATGTCAGGTGCTTGCTATATGAGGAAAAAATGTCTATTTGCTTTTTGGCCTCAATAAGCTGCACTGTGGTTGTAGTTTGTTTGGATAGTATATATTTCTTTTAACCACCAATAGTGAAGATAGTAACTAATGATCTTGCAGAAGAAAACTTGTGTTTCTGTTCTGATCTTGAAAAAAACCCAACACATTCTACTTCTTTTGTCCTATTTTCTTTTCTCCTTAGCACACAGCTCATGAACCAGTGCTCTCCTGTTTCATTAATAAAGTTCCAGCTCGGTCGTTCTTCTCCTTCTATCTCAGTTTTACACTGATGATAATTTTTCCTCCTGTGTCAGCCGTGCACAGGGATCACAGGTACTCCTGTCGTGTTGGGCAACAGCAAAGCACAATGAGGTCCACACCTAGATCAAACCTTGTGGATTAACAGCACAGGATCGGGATTTTATCCTCTTGGGATACCAGAATGCAGGGAGGTCTGGTCACTGTCTTTAAGTGGTCAAGGATGGCAAGGAAAGGGCACTTCCACTTACCATTATAGCAAGTCTATCTGACTGCCTCCATTACCTTTCCTGTTGCTGTCAGGGATGGCAGATTGTCAGTGCTGGGTTCCCATTCCCCTTGCTGTCACTGATGCAAGGCAGTGTTTGGGTCACTGCCTAGGGGAGATCCCTGTTACAGAGGTCCCTTCTGACCTTTTTTCCGTTACTGAATGAATGTTCTCTAGGTCCATACATGGCTGTTGGCAAAGGAGGAGACCTTACATATCCTTGAATCCCTGTGTTGGGGAAAGACTTCCCTCAAACCCTACATCCTCTATATTCTGCATGAGGAGTTGAAGCCACAGCCCTGGATGTGGCCTAAATGAAGAGGTGACTGTAAAGTGTATAGAGACCTCAACCCTCCTCCAGAACAGAAGGGACAGAGCTGGGATCCTTTGCTTATTCGGTGACTCCCTTAATCTCTCTCACTGAGGGCTTCCATCCTTCCATAGGAGGGGCACAGTGCTGTGGGGTGAGGAGGAACCAGAGAATGGCTGAGATCATAGGGACTTCTGGAGATCACCTTGTCCAAATCCCCTGCTGAAGCAGGACCAGACAGAGCAAGTTGCCCACGACTGTGTTCAGATCTCCAGGGATGGACGCTCCACAGCTTCCCTGGGCAACCTGTGCCAGGGCTTAGTCGCTCGTACAGTAAAAAATGTTTCCCAATGTTCAGACGGAACCTCTTGCATTTCAGTTTGTGCCCATTGCCTCTGGTCCTGTCACTGGGCACCACTGAAAAAAGCCTGGATCTGCCCTTTTTGCATCTTCCCTTCAGGTATTTGTACACATCAGTGAGATCCCTCTGAGCCCGCTCTTCTCCGGGCTGAACAGCCCTAGCTCCCTCAGTGTTTCCTCATATTGGGGATGCTCCGGTCCCTTAATCATCTTCATGACCTTTCGCTGGACTCTTTTCAGTATGTCCATGTCTCTCCTGTGCTGAGGAGCCCGAGCCTGGACCCAGCACCCAGGTGTGGCCTCACCAGTGCTGCGCAGAGGGGCAGGATCACCTCCCTCGACCTGCTGGCATTGCTTTGCCTATTGCAGCCCAGGACACCCTCGGTGGAGAGTGCAATTTGATGCCCCATTTCCAACCTGGAGCCCGTGTCCACCCTGGTGCCAAACTGCTTTCCAGCCAGTTGTCCCCCAGCCCGCACCCACGCCCGGGTTGTCCCTCCCCTTGTTGAAGTCACCCTCCCCGGGTGTCCCCGGACTCACAGACCGCCTGTGCCCAGC
>JMFS01049940.1:0-13856 GCA_000699545.1 Podiceps cristatus
CAAAACATTCTATGATTCTATGATTCTACAGGCTGCAATCAAAGGGAAGGGCTTCTCATTTTTGAGAAGCTTTTTCATAGTTCCCAAAACTCCCTGCCTGCCCCAGAGGGCCTGTACTTGAAGCTGAGATGAAAGGGTGAAGGAGAGTACCGGGTAGAAGTGAAGCAAATCTTTTTTAAACATTATAGTGATGGGAACACTGAAAGGTATCAACGTATTAATACTATGCCCAATTGGTCTGTAGAGCTCCATGCCACAAGAGATCATTGAAATCCATAATTTAACAGGATTCAAAACAACACACACATTTGTATCAGTAACAAGACTACTTTGTGTCAGGATAGGAAATTTTAAAAGGGGTTGGAAAGAAAAAAAATAGGCACAGAAAATGTCCTGTTTCAGCTTTTATGACAAACTTTAGGTAAAGTGTTACAGGAAAAAATTTTTATTATGAGCAAATCCATGACGTCTTTCTGCAGGATTTCCAGCAAGTTTCTCCAATTCACATATTGCAGACTACAACTGAAGATGAAAAGATGAACTATTGGTCTGCTCAGCATGGCAGATACTATCTTACTAACATATGAAGCTTTAGAGTAAAGATCCCATAGAAACACCTGTAAAAAAACCCGTGCTCCAAACAGGGGGCTTTTCTTTATTTTAATTACTACTCTGAAGCACATACCTATCATCTCGTGCCCTGCAGAGTCTCAACAACATCTGTACAGGATACCTTTCTGCATTCATTCTTAACAACAGCAAGAGAATCCCTCCTCTTTTTTCAGCTTTCTAGAAACATTAGCCAAAGGAGATAAAATGTAGCTCAGGCTATTTTCTGTTTCATTTCCCAGTTTAAACTCTCTGTTCTGAGTTTGAAGATGGTATTATTATTTGTTCATCTAAGCATCCTGATGAATAATAAAGGTCAGCATTCAAATTCTGTCTTTATTCAACTGAAGGGATCAAACTCTCAGAATAAAGCAGATTCTCTGAGTTCCTTGAGTTGAGGTTCTGGAAAAGCAAATTTTGAACTTCTGTTAAATGACTTTTGGCATAGGTTTTTACAATTTCTCTCTTTCATTGTACAACTGCTTTACACCCTGGACTTTTACTAGGCAAGAAATACTGACTTTGCAAAGCCTGGAAGAAACTGGTCTTTCTAAACATTTCCTTGAAGATACTGGCTGTGCCTTCCCTTAGTTCAGGTACTCAGAAGTGATTGGAAAATTTACAAACTGGTACATGCTAAAACTTTGGCTTAGTAATCCAAACATGGGTCTACTTGCTGCTCCAGAGTCCCCTTGAGTGTGAGCAATGTTGGTACAGGCTCTCTCAAAGCTCAGTGGTAGAATGGAGGTGGTGTCACCACTTTTCAAGAGAAAAGGGCTATCTAAGCTGTCAGCTATAAGAGTGAGTTCATGGCTTTGCTGTGACTGGATTAACATGGTTTCCACATCATTCTGGTCGGTGTGGGTGGCTTCCCCTGCAGCACACTGATGCTGCAGTTCTCCTTTCCAGGGGACCAACTCTTGGGATCCTGTGTACCAAACGTAGGTTGCACAGCATCTCCCTTTGTATCACAGGTCAGGAACCCCTCCATGAAATGTGGCCAAAAAAAAAGAGCAGTGTAGGTCTGATTGCTGCCCAGTGCATCTGCATGGAAACTCAATAACGGTATTGGTTTGAGAGTGACACTTGGACCAGATACCTGGTGTTCAATAACCATCAGGATAATTTATGCCTAAAGCTAGACCAATTATTCAAAGACTATTTGCTATGTCACTGCTTAATGCTGGCTCGGATAAGTAATATGCATTATAGAAATAAAGTATATCTGTAATTATCTACTGGTGTAGTGACTGCTGGTTTCTATCATTTTTTCATATATTAATATAGCCTGGTTATCAGACACCTGCTAATTAGGTATATCAACAAGACAACGTCATCCTTCAAAAACAGGAATGTGTGAAAAACAATTTGCTCCTTATGTATTAGGTGCTTGTCTAATATTTTTCTGCCAGTTTAAATTGGCAATCCACTGAAAAGTCAAAACTCAAGAGTTAGGAGTCATTCATCTTTGAAATTAGTTTTAAAACTCTTGTTTTTATAATGAAGAAGAATTGTCAATCATTTTGCAAAAATATTGTTAATCTAATTAAATATGTTGGAATTTTTTAGATGCAATAGTAGTACTAACAGAAACCTTTCCAAATACTGGTCCATCAGACTGCAAAAAAGATGTATTTGTAGGTTTTTTGGTGTGTGGGATCCACCTGTACTGTGTACAGCAATTATTACTTTCTGGCTCTCTGTTCCCTTGACTTCTGTTGTTGCTGCCATCTTACCAAGTCCAGGATGCTGCACTCGCCCTAAGAGTAAGCTCCTGGACAGCATGCACCCTCATCCTTCTCCCATACGCCAGTGTCCAGCCCACCTAATTTACAGATGAGCCATACAGACTAGTTTGATGAGGGATTTCCATTGATTGGCTTTCAGCTAGGACCAGAAATTGTGGAATTGTTTGGTCTCTTGATGAAATACCATCCAAAATAACTCAATTTGTTGAGACAATCTTGAATATTCAGACCAGATTTGCTATATTTGGATAATGAACTTCAGGGTTTACCTGCTTGTGATTTTCTCTGTCCCTGGTTCCCTTCTGCCCGCAGCCTCTGTGGGCTGGTGAAGAGAGAGCCTCCATTTCCTACTCCTTCTCTCTTCTCAACAGCACTGTACCTGTTTATGAGAATAATTACAATGCTTTCTGTTGGCGTTTTGTTTCTTGAATTTTCATCGCAACAGAGTGCCACTGCCAGCCCACAGATGGGCTTCTTGATGTGCCGTCTCTGCCATGGGTCCTTCTGACTTACAACTGGTGCAGTGGACGCTCTTGCCTCTCCACCTTGAGCTACTGCAGTTTATGCTTTTAGCATTGGAGGTTTCTGGCCAGATCCCATGTGCCCTGCCCAAGGATAAACAAGGCATTGTATTTAGCAGATTAAGTCCAAACATACAGAAACACCCTTCTGCTGAAGTCACCCCTTACCTGGAAATTATAGCGTGTACAGGAGGGAGGAGGTGGGAGAGGAAATACTTAGTTGTCTGGTTTTGTCATTGCCTATCTGATTCTAGAGAAAAAAACCCCAAACTCTGAATATAAGAAGCTGGTGGTGATCATGCACATGGGAGGAAGAAAGCAGAGCCAGTGCAATGAGTCAAACATTTAGCTGCTGTAAGGGAGGGTTAGTGCCAAGAATTCTGTCTGGCTCTTTTTCTGATGATTGTGCATGATCATGCCCCAAAAGATGGCAACAGCTGCTGGTACTGGCTCCTGACATCTGTCTGCAGTATCTGTATCCTGCAGAGGTGCCGTAGAAAACACGAGCAGGTATTGCGGAACTAGCTTGCAAGTCCCCGAGGCTGAATTGAAGTGTTGTAAATCTCGCCTCCAGATGTGGGTCTTCTGTCTCTGAAACACACACTGCCTTACCTTACAGCCATACAGGAGCT
Source organism: Podiceps cristatus (assembly GCA_000699545.1). NCBI lineage: Eukaryota > Metazoa > Chordata > Aves > Podicipediformes > Podicipedidae > Podiceps > Podiceps cristatus. Next base: position 3,511 of record JMFS01049940.1, read on the forward strand.
GCCATATGAATTCCTTCTGCCAATTTAATTAACCTTTACCAAAGGGCTGGGGTTTTTTCCCACTGAAAACAGAACTATTTTTAATCTTTACCCCTCTCTTTCAAATCACAGGTAGTGATTAATTACTCAATTGTGAAAGGACTGAAGTACAATCAAGCAACACCTACCTTTCATCAATGGCGCGATGCACGGCAGGTCTATGGCTTGAATTTTGCAAGCAAAGAAGAGGCTACCACATTCTCCAATGCAATGCTGTTTGCTCTGAATATCATGAACTCACAAGATGGAGGTAAATTAGATGCCACTATGCTCTTTATTAATCTGTGACATTTTACAATGCTTGTAATCAATCACCTAGTGCAGTTGTATTGGATAATATGCCATGATAACACACATTATAATAAAAAAGTTGGTCTTGGTAGACAGCCTTTAGATCAGCATTTACTATGATATGAATTGTGCATGTTTTCAGGTTTTATTTGCCTGCCTTCTAATTTTTCATGGTGCCTTAACTCACAATAGGAAATCAATGGTTATTTGGGAATGTCTCAGCAGGCAGGTAGCCCCACTGATTTATGTGAATCTCTGTATGCATTGTGTTACATGTAAGATCATAGAATTATAGAATGGTTTGGGTTGGAAGGGACCTTAAAGATCATCTATTTCCAACCCCCTGCCATGGGCAGGGTCACTTTCCACTAGACCAGTCTGCTCAAAGCCCCGTCCAACCTGGCCTTAAACACTTCCAGGGATGGGGGATCCACAACTTGTCTGAGCAGCCTCTTCCAGTGCCTCTCCGGCTTTCTTGTAGGCCCATTTTAGGTACTGGAAGGCTGACAGAAGGGCTCCCTGGCGTCTTCTCCGGGCTGAACAAACCCAGCTCTCTCAACCTGTCTTCATAGGAGAGGTGCTCCAGATCATTTTTGTGTCCCTCCTCTGGCCCCGCGTCAGCAGCTCTGTGTCTCTCCTGTGCTGAGGAGCTGTCCCTTGACCCGCTGCCCACGCTGGGGATGAAACACACAGTACAGTTGGCCTTCTGGGCTGTGAGTGCACATTGCTGGGTCATGTTGAGCTTCTCATCAACCAACACTCCCAAGTCCTCCTTCTCTGGGCTTCTGTCAGTCCATTCTCTGCCCAGCCTGTATTTGTGCTTGGGATTGCCCCAACCCATGTTCAGGATGTTTCTCTTGACCTTGATAAACTTTCAAAGATTCACACGGGCCCACCTCTCAAGTCTGTCAAGATCCCTCTGGATGGCATCCCTTTCTGTGTTGACCACACCACACAGCTTGATGGCATTGGCAAACTCGTTAAGGGTGCATTCAATCCCACTGTCCATGTTGCCGACAAAGATGGCAGAATATAACTTTAAATTAACAGAAACTAGAGTAAAATTAGCAACATTTTATAAGGCAGAACTCATAGCTGGTATTTCCTGTGTGTTGGGTGTGAGCTGCAGCTGTTGGCTCTTTTTGGCCGGCTTTCAAAAAGAGGAGTGTATGGCATCTCGATTTTTTCATAAGGTAAAATGCAAAGGCTTGTACTCTGGACGTTGACTGATGTTGTTCCTAAGTCCTGTATTGATTGCAGTTGAAGTTTGTGGTAAATTTTACTGTTCTGTGAAATTGTCTTTGCACTAGCTTGACAAGGGCCCAAAATAAAGTCCTGGTTTCTCAATGGAAACCAGTTTCTGGTCTGTGGTATGTGGCCCTTAGTTACACACCAGTGACCTCACTGCAGCTCCTGGGCTGCAAACAGAAAGCAGTCCTTGTGTGGTGTCTTTTTTTCCTGCAAAATACACACCACAGCCCTATTTTCCTTTTGAAAATACAGTGAGTCAAGGTTTACATCACTTGCTGCCATCCAGGTTTCACTGCAGTGTTCACTGGCAATGGAGAGCAGGTCTCTAGAGAGAGGCTGCCTCCTGACAACTTTCAATACACAAATATGTCTTACTAAAAGGTATTTTTGTAATATAAAAGTTTGTATTTTTTTCTTTTGCTATTTCCATTCATCCTGTTAAGCTGACAAATGCAAAAGTCATCCAAAATCATGAAATGTCTTAAATTCTGAGTTATATTTAGAAGTACTTAGGACTGAATTCTGCTTTCTTCAGCTTGAACCTTTTCAGCTCTAGTTGTGCCACAGCAGGAGACTTCAGGAGGAAATCTGCCAGCACTCAGCACTCCTAAACTCATCCAGGTCTGAAGAGTACAGATCTCTTTGGCTGATCATTTGTGCTCAACCCTTTTAGACCACTAGATGAGACTCCAAAATTTGTATACTTTGGACTAAAAGTCTTGATGTAGTGATTGGTTTCATGTCTATGATGAGTCTGCCTTTTTTCTGAAAGCACTTAAGTTTGGTGGGGTTTTTTTCTCTTCCTGTCAAAGGGAGTGGGTTTTTTGCAGGATTTTGAGGGTGTTCTAGGGAGGTGGAAGGATATGGAAGCATGAGTCTCAACATAAGATTTTATTTCTCTTAGGCTAAAATGAAAGAAACTATCTTAAAGTGGATACTTTAATTATGCTAGCTACTCCTAGTAAAGAACAACAGGTATTTTTAAGAAAGTATTTTTGAGTACTTGAAAAGCCTATTAGATTTCTGAGAAGTTTATGAATATACAGCAAATAATAATTTGCATTTTTTGTATTCTTTTAGTCATTTACTTAGCACACCAAGGTGTGGTAAATGCTTTACAGACATAAAATCCAGGCCATGCTGAAGAGCTTGTATTTAAAGTTTGTAGTTGTCACATAGACAGACATGAATTGGGTCACAGAAGAAAAAAATGCTACTCACTTTACAGAAGAAAAAAATGCTACTCACTGTTCTAGGGGAAAAAAAAAAAAAAAGGATCTGGTAAACATTCAGTCTTCAGCAACCCCTTTTCTCTCATACATAAAGTGTTAAAAGTTTCAAAGATTGCCAGTTGTCCCATTCTTTACAGCTGAGCTTGTCAAAAACTGAAATTTGGTTTAAAAGGAATTTCAGCATTTGTGTTTTGTTAAAAAAACTCTGATTCTATGAAACAAATTCCCCAAATATTCATTTTTATCAAGATTAGTTTTTTAATTACAAAATGTATTTCTCTAAATATTTCTCTTTAAAATTCTATTAGCTACAAATTGCTAATTGATTATATTGAGGACAATCAATAATTATATTGATTATCATCATCATAATTTTCCCAGTTATTGAAATGAACTTAGCATGCAAGTTGACAGCAAAAGTCTATGATGGATATAAGGTATAAAATGTTTTTTCAGATCTGCTTTTTTAGGCCCATATAGCATATGAGCTTTTGTGGGCGTGAATTAATGCAAATAGGAATTCACACAAACACACATATCCATATATTTTTTTCAGGCACAGATGCTGCCTGCATGCTACATTAGGGTTTGATTTTTCATATGGAAAAATCATTAGGGAAAAAATGTAGTATATCTACTATATCTACTCTTCCATGTAAAGTTGCTCATGTGCTTACGCAGATGGATGACGGCTTTGAGGAGTGCATTTGTACACACAGAACTGCTCACACATGGATAAAATCCTCAGCTAAGACCAGAGAGTTAAACAGAGGTTCCCTCTGGCACATCCTTGGTGCAGAATACCCTACCCCTGCTAGCTCCGCAGTTTGGGATATCCTACGTGCACTACTTGGGATGTGCTATTTCTACTGTTCACTTGCTTTGTATATGCCCTGCTGAGACATTATTGTGTTTAGGTACTGCTAATCTTCCCGTAGTTGGATACAGATTCTGGCTTCCATGACTGCTTCTCCCTTCGTTCTACCGCCCACTTGCATAGGCTAAAATTAATCATGGCAGACTACGGTAGAAAATCTGAGACTGCATCATATCTTCAGCAGACATGAAGTCAGGGTACTGTAACATTTGGGAAAATAACTTGTCGTGTTCACAAAGCAATGGTGTGGGTTTTTTGAATGGCGCATTAAGCTGAATTAGTTTAAAAAAATGATAGCAGTCTGTGTTTTGGGGAGTTGGAAATGACTTTTAGGCAGTGCTGAGTCACTTCAAATGAATATACAGTTATGAACTAGCATTGAGAATTACTGTCCTGTCCCACTTCTTCACGAGAGAGATGAGACCTGACGTCATTCACCGCGGAGGTGCCGACCGCTCTGCCCTGGTTACATGGGGCACTAGTGAAAACTAAACCGAGTGTTTCATTCAATGCCTGAAGGTTAAGTGGGCTGAATCAGCTCCTAAACCCAGCTGCTGACTCACGAGCCTGTGTTAACCTGGGTTATGTGTCAACATCGTGCCCGGGGGAGGAATTCCTCCCAGGGGTCTGACATCCCAAAGTTTGGGAAAGTTGGGAGAAAAGCCATAGTCTAAACTTGCTGTCTAGTTGTATTTCTGCAGTGGCCGAACTCGTACTCTTGCCCACGGGGAGGGCTGGCCATCTTCCGTGTGGTCAAATTCTCAGTGCTGCGATAGGAGCCTCTCCCAGTGCGCGTTCTCAGGGGGTGAAGCAAGCCTTGCACTGCAGGAGCCGAACGCATACTCAGCTCCGTCTTGTGCTTTGTAAGGATGCTAATGATCATGTTGGGGGTAACCTGAAATAAGATAAAATAAGACTAAAAAGAAAATAATAATACAAAAGTATACCATGCTTCTTTTAGAGGTTGACAGTTGTCTCATTGAATCACAAATGTTTATCTGCCAGGTTGTTTATATGCCTAATTACTTTGATTTCCTTATACGTGTCTTTAATCTGTTGTCTTTTACAATAAAAAATGGAGAGTTGGTCCTGAGCCAGCCTGCAAAATGAGAGCAAATGATAACACTGACTTGCTCATTACCAATCTCTTGCTTACAGTTCCTTAATGGTGTCATTTAGTAAGACCATTAGTATGACAAATGACTTCCCATTAAATTGAGGGGTTTTTTCATGGGAGTCCACTTTGTGAGGCCAGGGCTTTGACTGGCATAAATTACCTGATGCCAGGAGTGTCACTGGCCTACCTTGTCACCCGCAGCTGCGTTTCACTGGTGACAGAGCATCACCCTTTCTCACCCAGGGTGGATACTGCAGGGAAAGCATTTTGCATGGATTCTGCCTGCTGACTGATGTCTGGTAAGCAGACAAGGTTCCTATTCTTCAGGCCTTACATCCTCTTAGATTTAACAAATGGAATGACCGGTGGCAGCACAGCATGGTTACTGGAGCAGGACATAAGGTGAGGATCAGTAAGCTAAAATGGGCAAGTTCTTCCCTAACATAATTTTGTAGGAAAGCTGGAGGTGCCCATGATGAAAGTAACTTTTTGCGGGGCTTAACAGAGCCTGCACACTCAGCGCTTCTCCCAGTGAGTGGTTACACTTCCCTGAGAGAGGGAATGAGACTGTTTTCCCTCCTTTCTTGCTCCCCAAATCACTAGGGACAGGGGGCTTCATGTCTTTCCTTCCTTATTTTCTCACTTCAGACACTGTCCTTGCTTCCCTGCCAGTCCCTGACAGCACCCGCATGTTTCCATCGGAGCATGCTGCAGAAGGAGGCAGTGGCTTGGCTTTGTGGCCTGGCATGACGAGCTCTGAGGGCACCTTGGGCTTCCACAGTTTAAAGACTTGGTACCTCTTGGAGAAGAATTGAGAGTCTGATACATGCAGCCTGCTGGTAAATGCTGCCTGTGACATAGTGAATATAACATATTGTGGACTTTTGCTTCTATTTTGATGTCTTTGCCCTGGGGATTTGGATAGTTACTGTTAACTTACAGCGTAAGAAAATAATTTGTATTTCTAAACATAAACACCATGTGCCAGAAAGCCTTATGCAGAGTGCTATGTTGAAGAGTTAGTCATAGTTAAAGAGGTCTGTTAAAGAGGTGCCTTACCCGAGAAGGAAGAAGTTGGAGGAAAGCATGAAGTAGTAGAAGGGAGGTTTCAAGAAAATGAATAGTTATTTATTTAATTAGGTTTGCTTGTCAGAAAGCCTTTTTCTTGTTCTGAGTATAAGTGGCTTACAGATGACATGATACAGACATGTGGGTCACAGAGGGTGCGGAGTTCTGCCCATGCCTTCCTATGTGGAGCTTCACAGACACAGCTTTAACTCTGCAGAGAGGATGTTTTGGCAGTCAGAAAGATTACTCATCACTCCTCTTCTTCTGATTAGCAGGTCTGTTGGCTTTTCTTTTTCACCACTGTGGGTTATTTGACATGTACTTCTCCAGCTCGCTTTCCCATGAATTGGATTTGATGAAGTTCTTTGGAGTTTGAGATCTTCTCCCATTCCTTCAGTCATTCTGCTCTTATCCTGGTCCAGAAGTGACTGTGTTTCCATATTGTTGGGTGAAAGTTCCTTGGACAGCACTTTGAGCCCTCCAAAATAAGGGGCAAAATAGCAGAATAAAGCATTGATTCATCTAACAGCAGATAAACTGGCACTATATATAGCATACATTCTCTCTGCTGGTTAGATGCCTTGTAAGGTCCCTGTCAGTGCAAGATGTGTATGAAGATTATGGTGCGCTGGATTTCAGTTGAAAGGCTATGCAATTTTTTTTTTTTTTGATAGAATTTTGTAATGATATATTCAGTTCAATTTTTTCATTGGAATTTTTCCAACTAGTCCTGCATCTCTTGATATTTCAATGGCACTAAAGTGTAACTGCTGGGAAAGTCAGTCATCTGCATTCATCTTCTACAATACAGTGCCTGTTTTATTTGATAACATTGCCCGAAGACTTCCCAGCACCACAGAGGACGCAGTGTGGGAAGACAAAAGACTGCATCTTCATTACAGCACTGCATAATACATAAAATAACTCATCAATAATGGAGGGGACCCACCACAGAACACAATGCCCACTTGCAGCCAGCTGGTTCCAAAGCCGTGCTGGCGTAAAGAGATCCGTGCCCTATGCGAGCCACTTCACATACTGCGCTGCGGACTGGTTTCCCACGCTATCGGGTGTGTTGGTGCAGATTATAAACCACTAAGACTGTATATTCTGTGCACGTTGTACTTTTAAGTGTGCTAATAGCATTTCAAAACTCATGTAACTTCATACTGTTGCAGGCATTGCAGGACCGTAAGCATGCCATTACGCTGCAGGTCTTTTAACCAAATCATCCCAGAAGTTGTTCCTATTTATAATGTAGGCGTAGAGAACTTGTAAATAAACTTTTAAACTTACTAGTGTAAATGTGATCCATGTGGTTTGACACCTAGTGCTAGCCAAATAGCAAGCCACAGGCAATGGTTAATTGGGTGCATGTTAAAAATACGAGAAGCTTTTACGTCTTAAAAAACCAAAGCTTTTCCAGGGGAATAAATCTTTCCTGAGTAACATCTTCCAAAAGCACCAGGGAAGGGTTTAGAGAAATGCATTTCGCAATTTTTCCAGCCTCATGCATACTCCAGTTTCAATAGGAACTTTAGTCATTCAGAAATGCTCTGCAGATAGGGCAGTTTCTGATCTAACTTGCTGTGCTTTGTAAGTCAATGAAGACAGAGGGGGAATTCAAGTAAGATGATGAGCTTTTTCCTCATCTGCTGTATTGCTTTATCACTGGAACTGTTCCAGAAAAATCCACCTGACTGTAAATAATCTTTTAGTATATTGCTTTCTATAGGAATAAATTCCTTTGTGAACTGGACAGAGATGAGCTGTTACCCAGCAAACTGGCTGTGAATTTATTTTCTTGAGCAGCCAGTGCTGGGTACTCCCCAGCCAGTGCCCCACCACGTGTTCAGCGGGTCCCCTCTCTGCCCGACCCTCTGAGGGCAGGAGTCCCTTGCCAGCACAGCTGAAAAACATCAGCGCAGGCCATAGTAGCACTCATGTCCGGCCTCCAAGGCTCTTTCTTACTGTGCTGGTGTGACAGGCCTTGTACAAGCTCACTGCCCATGTTTCCAAAACAAGCAACACTTCTGGAATTATGGGCACTCACCTTGCAAGCTTCCCCTGCCTGCACCCTGCTCAAGTGTCCTCTTCTCAGGTTAACCTGGGTTTCCTGATATATGACATTTCTAAGAACCTGGGCACGCTTCATAAGTTCACGTTTAAGAGGAACATTTTTAAAACCAGAACTGGAAGAAGTTGGGCCAGACAGAAGAAGCAGTGAGTAAAACTGGTTTATCTTCCGTATTAGCTTGACTCCAGCTGAGTGGAGCACAATAGGTGCATTGCTTTACTCGTGAATAGACAAACTGGGATTACAGATTCTTTTCAGTGTTAGAACTGTAAATATCATTGCTATTATTCATCCATCAGGAAGTATCAAACTGTTATTTAATTATTCTGCTCTATAGAAGTAGGCATCATTTTTTTTTGGTTCAGTTTTTCAATCCCACAAATGGTAGGGATCCATGGCAGAAAGTTTTCCAGGGCAGTGAAGTGCTCTCCCAGTGTTATGCTAATAAAAACCCATGGCATGTTGCTTGTATGCATCTTAGCCACTTTTCTGCACTTTTTTTTTTTCTCTATTGTATTCCTGCTTAGAGCAGCAGCAGCTCCGGGGCCACTGTTCCACGTCTTAAACAACAAAAAGTGCCTCTGTTCTTTGAAGAGCATAACAAATCTAACGGCTCTTGAGTCTCTCGCTGATGTTTTTTGCTCTGCTGAATTCTTCTGCACTAAATGAAAACCACTTCAGGAAGGAAACTGTGTGGGGAGAAAATTGTTGAGAGATTTAAGAGAGACTTGCGCACGTTGAGAGTGAAGACTTCTGCTAGTGAGATTCCCTAGCACCATTGCCCTCAAACGCTTGTTTTTCTGAAACTGGTGCAAAGTGGCTAAGTTCCTGCAGCTCAGTGGTAGGAGATGCAATGTGGCTTGTTCACTAGACTGCAGTAAGTGGCAGAAGAATATATTAGCTTAGAAAAAAATTATCAGAATTTAAGAAGTCCAGTCATTTATGTGCAAGAAGTGTGGGCCAGATTTTGGCCATTATTCATATGGAGGCCATTTGTAGGGTATTTCCTTGCTGGTTATACCTCTTCCTCTGACAAAGGCTCCTATTTGGGGGGTTTAGTCTGGGCTATATGTGTGTCAAGCCATGCTGTGAGTGGAGCTCAGCCTCGAACGGCAGAGTGCGAAAGCTGCCTTGCCCCGGGAGATGCCCTGACTCAGAAGCAGCTCCTGTCACTCTCCCTCCTGTTTCCTCTCCCCTCCCCGGGGACCTGCCACCAGCCTACGCCAGCAGCACATTGCTACACCCTCGGGCGCAGCTCCTCGGGTGGGGGGCTCTGCCCTGCCTCGGGCCCTCTGCTCTGCCCAGGCAATGAGCAGAGGGGGGGCTTACACCCCCCTCCGCCTGCTTGCCTCCTGCGTGAGCCCTTGTCTGTGCTTGGAGTCCACAGCTCCTCAAAAATCTGAGGCATAAGAGGAGTAAATGGCTTTTTGTGTTGAGAAGGGTATTTTTCTCTTTACCTTTTCCAATGCCGTATTTTGGCATGTTGAGTCTCAGTGCATTTTGCTTTGCTCAACAGTAATAGACTACAGGACATCATTTTATTGATTGGGCATTTCATTTCTTTCAGTGAAAGACAAATTGTTCCTTGGAAGAGATTTGATTTTTTTGAACAAAACTTCTTTCAGTTTTGTGTTCATTTTCTGTCTTTCTTAAAGTACTTCGATATTTGATGTCCTAGGATAGTTGCTAAAAAAAAATGATTTAATTTGTCTTGGAACAAGAGTTGGATTTTTTTTAAGGCAGTTTGTCTTCCTTTTCAGACCCTGCATGAGTTGGAGGTGCTGTAATTCCACCCAGAACAATGCTCTGTTTGCCTCTGTACACACTCTGACACCCCACCCCACTCTTTGGATTAATTCACACTATTTTTAAAGCCAAATACTGGTATAGTTCAAAAGATGTAAATGTTGAAAGATACATAGGTTGAAAAGAATGTTCTGTTAAATTTTTCTCACTAGAAGAGGAGAATACTGAAAATAAATTTTAAATACTGTAAATTTTAAATACTGAAAATTTTAAATACTGTAAGGGATGCTGTTACTTTTAAAAGACAAAAATGACCAGGCAGCGTGCTGTGATGGTAGTTACACAGGTCCAGATCTGCAGAGTGGTAACTACCGGTAGGTACTCCTAATCTGAACCACCAAACCCAGACTGATTTTTAAGATGGTGCTGTGCTCCTTCAAAGACTATTTTTGGGAAAGTATACTATAGAAACTTCCAAGAGATTGTACGGAAAGTGACATCTCTAGCTTTATACAACATTAATAAGTATTGGAATATACTTAACTCAAGAATACGTATTTTATTCCTTTTGAATCATCTTGCAGAAATGGTGCCTTCTGATAATGGTGGTGATGTTTAATTCTACTGTTACTCCTCTCCCCCCCCACC
>KL267172.1:9274-29444 GCA_000699545.1 Podiceps cristatus
CTCTCACAGTACATATTTGTAAATACTGACTGATAAGGAAGACTGTATCTTCACTGCCACTCAGACATTAAAAGCTGGTCTGTTTAATAATCAGAAGTAGAATAGAGAGGTTGATAAAAGGTTAATAGTCAATCCCAAGACAAAACGGCACTTGCTTTTCCAGGGATATTTTTTTTAAAAAAAAAATCTACATCTCCATACAAGCGAGGGACTTTCTCTTGCAACAGTTGGGCTCAGTGTTAGAAAGAATTGAGCAAACTGACCTCCTCTTTTTCCTTTCATTCAGAGATGTAACTGTATCAGTAACTATAGATGCACCCAACAAGAATACTTAAACTTCATGTCAGAGGCAGATCCTGTTCAGGATGGTCTAAATTCAACCATTAAAGCAGCCCGGAGTGGATGGATTGCTAAAGATTAATTGGCTTGATGTTTTTTCTTTATGGGTTTGGGTTCTCCTCCCTCCCCCTCTCCCCCACATGAATTTCAATAACACTGTTCTATTCATGATCACACAAGAGATTTTAGACCAACACTTACTTTGAATTGCTGTAGGCTTATACTGTAAGTTATTTAGGTCATGATATTCTCTCCCTCTTCTCCATTCCCCTTGTGCTTTTGGCCAGTTCCATGTTTTTTCTAATCTTACAACTTCTGCTTCTTTTTATTTTTTTTTCTACTGTTCTAAATCAATATAATTCAAGGAAGAGAACTTCTTTCTATCGCTCATTCTAAGATTCTTGCTGTCAGGAGTTTATATCCAATATTTATCTTCAGTGCACTTGTCTTAATGTGATCCCATTACTTACAGAGATAATCCAAGCAGTCATTTTCAATTTATTATTATTAGGAACAGGAGAATTTCAGTGATATTAGTCCTAGTTCAGGATTTCACTGTGCTAGAAATTATACAGCCCCACCCCAGTCCCGTAATATTAATGTTACTAAAAAGAGCTTAAATCCATATAAAGAAAAGGAGGCTGAATTTTGCTACTCAAGGGAGTAAGGGGGGCAGTAGAGGGAAGAAATGACTGTTAAGATTGTTTGTAAATAATTGCTTAACACGATTACTGGCAAAAGGGATAGTTAAGCAGTCAGGCTTTTGTTCAAATCTGTGGTCTTTAATTGCTTTAGTGTGATAATTTTTTTAAAAAATTATTATTATATTTTTGGTGGGAGGAGATGGGGGATTTTCTTGGTTTTGCTTTTTCCTCTAAATATGACTGCACTGACAGACAAGGAAAGGAAGACTGACTGGATACATTTGTTATTAAAGTAAAATTCAAGGGACACATGGCTTCAGGGGGTTGGTTTGTTTGGTTTCGGCATGGAGCTAGTTCAGTTTGTAGCTCTACAGAGCTGCATCGGCAGAGCTGAGTAGATACAAAATATCGGAACAGGGTGAGGAGGCGAATAATATGGGAATAGGGTGAGGTAGGTCTTGTCAGTCCAGAAATCTCTCATGAAGACCTTCATCAATCTGTACGTTTTATATCCCCAGCATGTTAAGCTAAACTGGTACTGACTTAAGTGATCAGACTTAGTTTTCAGTGTACCCCCACAACATTTTTATGGAAAAGTGTTCAGGAGAATAGAGTAGTGACAGTGTCCCCTAATCTCAAGGAAAATGAAAGCTTGAAGAGTGCACTCAACTTCCTTTAACTTTGCAGCTTATTTCCCCCATGCTACTAAGCACTTCTTAAATCTGAAGGGTAGAAGTTATTCTTCTCCTCAAGGGGAAGAAATCTAAAGGTGTACAAGGCAACACACAAGTAGTAGGCTTTTCATACTGGTGTATTTTTCTTCCTTTCTACCACTGTATCCTCATAGACACTGAAAAACTAAGGTCACTGTTTCTGATGTTTTTACAGTTGATGTGTTTAGGTCTTCTTCAAGCCAAATGATAAAAACAAAGAGGAAAGACATTCATAGCTGTTGTGATTCATTAATTTTTTAAACCATCTTTTTTTATTATTTTTTATTTTAAGTGGCCTATTTTGCAGCTGTATTGTTCAGAGACCCTTGGCCCCTGGATTTCCATTCTTAATTTGGTGAAATCACCCAAAGATCATGTCTCTAATGAGGCTGCAGTGACTTTTGAACACTTTTGCTACTCATAGGAACAACAGTGATGAATGTCTTGAAAAGTCACTTCAAGTATACATTCAGTCCTAATTTAATAACCACTTCTGTCCCTTGAAAAATTGTAACTGGTGTGCAATATTACAATGCAATGTCAAACCTTTGTTTAAAGTAAGCGTTGTACGTACAAGTGCATTATGATGACTTTCAGATAGCCAAATACTTTTTTTCTTTTAGTAAGCCAGTTCAAATAACCAGAGCTATTAACAAAACAAACAGAATGGTTACTCAGAATATAACAGAACAGTTGTTTTTTTTTATATCAGAGCATAATTATGTCTACCAGCTAGCTGACTAACTTACCATGCTGTCCCTGGTAGCTGACTATAACAATGGTTCTTATCATTGGGAATATATTTGATCAAAATCCAGAATATTTGATAACTTCACTTAAGTGTTCTTCCTCTGTGCAGTGTTAACAGAAGTGGTGCTGTTTCCACATTTTTAATGATTGTTCATCTGAAAATTAGTCCATATTGAGTTACTAGATATTCTAATGTGTTTATTTAACCATTACTTTTAATGAAAAGTTGGGGGGGAAGCTTCATCCCTCATGAAGGTTAAGTGCTAAGTGCTGAACTTTGGTCTTTTTATATACTTTAATCCCATTAATACTTATAATATGAACAGAACAGTGAAATAATTCACCTATACAGACTTCACCCATGATCTCTATCATACCAAAAGATGATCATCTTCTGCACTAATGCATTCTGTATTCCGAGATTTGCCTTGAGAACATAGTGCCGAGTATGTAGGGATTTAGGCACCATATTGTCTCTGAAGAGCTTGCCCTTTTCCTGTCTTTCTGACAATCTCATTTTAAATATCCTACATGTTAAGGCAAATAAACTGAATAATCTACCAAAAGTACCTTTAATCACTAACATTTCACCACAGGGATCGTAAAGAAGAGAACAAAAGTTGAGATATGAAAATGGAAAAGAATACAAGTTATCACATTTCTTACCTATGTGTCTGAATTTTGTCTGTGTCACTACAGGATCAGATCTTTGATTTTCTACATATCAGACTCCAGCTGGATGTTATTGCCAGTAAAGTTTCTTGTGAATTTGAAGTGGAAGAGGCATGAAAGGAGAGGCAGGAATTATGTTTTTCCATAGAATAAATCTAACTACACACTGAAATACCTAAAACATAACATGGAAGTTTGGTTTAAGATGATTTGTAGACATTTCTTCTTATTCAGCAGTTTGAAACTATTCACAGGAATAACCTATTCTTGTTCTGTTAGGTAGGGGCTGTACTGGACTGAAACATGTAATCATGTAATCCATCATATTCTAGGGGCTGTGTTTAGTTAATTTACACTATTGTCATCATACTACCTTTGTGCATCCAAATGGCATATTTTGAAACTCAGAGCTTTTTCCAGCAGGTAAATAACAATGTCCTTGTTCTCATCATATGCACCATTGCACTGAAAATATCACATCTATTCCTTCAGTGTCATGGTCTTTGTCATAGAATCATAGAATAGTTTGGGTTGGAAGGGACATCTAGTCCAAACCCCCTGCAGTGAGCAGGGACATCTTCCACCAGATCAGGTTGATCAGAGCCCCATCCAACCTGACCTTGAATGTTTCCAGGGATGGGGCTTCTACAACTTTTCTGAGCAAACTGTTCCAGTGCTTCACCACCCTTACTGTAAAAAATTTCTTCCTTATGCCTAGTCTATAGCTCCCCTCTTTTAGTTTAAAACCATTACCTCTTGTCATAGCAGGCCCCACTAAAAAGTTTCTCACCATCTTTCTTGTAAGCCCCCTTTAAGTATTGAAAGGCTGCAGTAAGGTCTTCCCAGAACCTCCTCTTCTGAACAACCCCAACACTCTCAGCCTGTCCTCATAGGAGATGTGCTCCAGCCCTCAGATCATCTTTGTGGTCCTCCTCTGGACCTGCTCCAACAAGTCCATGTCTGTCTTGTACTGAGGGCCCCAGAGCAGGATGCAGGACTCCAGGTGGGGTCTCACCAGAGCGGAGCAGAGGGGCAGAATCACCTCCCTCAACCTGCTGGCCATGCTGCTTCTGATGCAGCCCAGGACACAGTTGTCTTTCTGAGCTGCCAGCACACATTGCTGGTTCATGTCCAGCTTTTCATCCACCTATACCCCCAAGTCCTTCTGGGTAGGGCTGCACTTAATGCCTTCATCCCCCAGCCTGTATTGATACTGGGGGTTGCTCTGTCCCAGGTGCAGGGCCTTGCATTTGTCCTTGTTGAAACTCATGAGGTTCACCTTTGTAGGGCTTCATGTCCCCAATAATCATAGTCCCTGAAGATATTTAGCAAGGTTTTAAATATATTTTAGGCTTACATCTGAGTATCTCAAGGTCTATTGTTGCTCATTACAAGATTAGCTCAATACCAGCCAAAAAGAACTGGGTGGATATCAGGATACCCACGGTTGACAACACAGTCTGTGTGAGGACACTGGACAGCTCTTCTAACTTGAGCCTTTCTGAACTGTGTTATACCTTGTGGGTACTAAACCATTCAACAAAAAAAAAAGATTGAATCACTGAGCAAGATTGACTGGAAGGTGGGAATTTTGCATTTATATCATTGGAAGACCCAACTGTCCAGCAAACACGATGACTTTGGAATTTCAGAGAGAGTCTGAAACAGCTCAAACATCTCCCCATTTGTCTTGTGTCAGTCTCTTTTCCCATTTGCTCTGTGCTTTGGTCCTTCTATTGCTGTAACAGCAAATGTTGAGCTGGCTAATACAGGGCAGCCTGGTTTCTAATTCCTTATATCCAAATAATTTCCAAATGTGACAAACATAGCATTCTCCTTGCTATTTGACCTCAGATAAGAGAAGGAGGCTGACTTCTTCTCTTATGTGTTAGGAAATGTCTTTCTAAATCTCTGCTGGTGGTGAGAATACTACATTTGGCAGCACCAGTGTGGAAATCCAAGGTTTGAAAACTTGTACGAGGAGAGACCTGTCCACTTTAAGTCTACCATCATACACATACATCCCCTGCTATGCCCTCGCTGTCCAGTCATCCTACTGCAGTGTGTGCATGGGGGAAAGAAGGCACCGTAACTCTGTTCAGCATGTGCCATCAAGCAAAACAGGCAACAACCTGTGCCAAATTCAAAGACATGTCAAGAGGATTTCAGGCTGCAGACTTCCAAGTCTTTACCTCCCCACTGACTCACTTGGTGTAGGTTCTACTGGTCTTCCATATAATCTGTCATTTTTCTAGATAAGTGTCTTGGTAGATTGTCTCTTCCATAAGAAGATAAAAAGCCTATCATAGAAACAGTGATTTCTGAAAAAGCCTGATCCCTGAAGGCAAGCACACACTTAACAGCCTTTGAGGAATTGCCTCCTTCTTTGAAGATCTGTAGTTTGGGGGTTTTGGTTTTTTGGTTGTTATGCTGTTGTTGTTGATTTTAAAAAGTGGAAGAGAAACTCCTCATAATATAGGCAGCTAACAACTGAGTCCACGGTTACAGTAGTACCCCAAGGGATGCCTTATGCTGTTGTCTCAAAGTCCCCCTGTTATGCTGACCCTCTGGATACTTACAGTCAGTGTGGAGCTGCTGCTGAGCATTCCTCCTCCCACTGAGCATGGTTGGAGATCTTTTGCTATAACTGGAGGTCCTAAACATTCCTGAGTCAGCTCTCTGCTGACGCAGCTGACCTGCTTAAACAGGGGGCCAGCACCCCTGCCAAACTGCAACAGTACCTTGATATTGCTGCTCCTGCAGTGACTGAACAAACCATGAGATGAGGCTGTTCCCTTTAACATGCTGTTATCAGGCCGCATCCGTACTCCCAGATAAGTGACTGCTTGTCATACAACTACCTATGTGAACTGACATCTGAACGAGGTGATTGGGATCAAAACCAGATTTAAAAGATGCATCACATGGTAATCAATGTCTCCAATCTGTGACTGTGCCTCAGTCTCCTGTATAGATTACATTCTCCCTCCTCATTGAGATTTTTTACATCCAAGATGTAAGAGACGACTCATCAGCACTCAGTTCTTGCTCATCCCCATATGATGGGTGATCACACTGATATCTCTGAATCAGTCCTGGAGCCAGTTGCTTGACAAGTTAACCCATGGCCCTGTGATGACGAGCTAAGGCAGATGGTGGTTTACCTTAGCCTGAAGCAGGAGGGAGGCTTTACTGAGTATCTTCTCTGCAGGTCTCTCTAGAAATATCTCTGTCAATGAAAGCATGAGAATCTTTTTTTCCTCCTCTTCCTGTGGGGTGATGAAGTCTGTTCAGTAAAGACAGATTCTGCATGAGCACCGTGCCTTTTTTACCAAAACATTTCTGGGGTGCCTTTTAGTTGAAGGACAGTATTTGTTTCCTTGGCTCTGCTCCAGGCTTGCTTCAATTTCTGTAGTTTAGTCCTCATACCAAAATCTATCAAGATCAATACATGCAAAGCTGTGATCTCCACATTCTCGCTCAGTGAGGATGAGGACGCAAGTCTGCTTATGCGACCAGGTGACATGGGGGGCATATGACACCTTCAGCCTTGCCTGAAGTGTCTGTGTTGTTTCACGTCAGTCTGTTCAAATAGCAGGAGAACACCTTAGGGTCAAGTCAAATGCAGGATTTCTTTGCAGAATGAAGAAAGGCCAGTGGATTAAGGAAGATGGTTTCTTGGCCACCTTGCAGTTGATACAGGCTTTTTGACTGTACCCAAATCCTTAGTAGGAAAATAGAGGAGTAAGAGGGAATTGTCTGATCCCTCCTGCATTCTAGAGTGCGGACTAAGGGACTATAATTTTATTATACAACTTTTTATTTATTTCTTGTTGTCCTGGAGGGTAAGAGGGTCTGGAGGAAGAAAGGTTGGCTGGTTGGCTTTCTCTTGTTATAGACAAAGCCAGGAAGCCAGGGGAGGAAAAAAAAAAAAAAAAAAAAAAAAAAAAAATATTTTACTATCTTATAAATGAAAAGCAATATCACAAAAAAAAAAAAAAAAAAAAAAAAAAAAAAAAAAGTATTTTCTTTGTTTGAAAACTGTAGCAGATGTCTGTGGCAATAAAAAGGCAATTATACTCGTATTATCATGAGAATTTCCAGCAGGAAATCTTGACAAACTCAAAGTTTACTTAACTGAGATAAATACAGTAGATAAATAGCAAACTGAATTTAGTTTACTCTTGTACACAGGTGTACTACACATTTCCTCGAGCCATGATTCACAGTCATAACCTTTCCTAATCACAGGCACAGCAAGATATGTCAGGAGTAGGAATGGGCTCATGTTATAAAATACAGCTATAGATCCAAACTTTTTCCAAAGTTTTGGTGTATTTGGGGTTGATAAACCCCAAATGAGGCTTGAGCTCATTTCTGTATCTCTAAAGGGGAGGAAACAATAGGCCCAATTCTTTTTTCACCCTAGACATTTTATGCTGCTCTGAGGCAGCAAGTTTTTGATTGAAAATATCTATAGGGTGTCCTCCGCTGGCACAGAGCCCATGGCACAGCTAAGAATTGATTTCTTCCCCCTCTTACAGCAGCCTGGGAAGCAACTACTCTCTAAGGCTGCTCTGATTTATACTGGGAGCAAGGTAGACCCTGGCAGCACTTAGAATCTGGGAGGCCCACAGATAGGATGAGTGTGGTAATATAAATAAGGGGTAATACTCTGGGAATTTGGAGAGTTCTGCTCTTGAGTAAGGATGCCAAGCAGTACTTCAAGAAAAATTCTCTGTTCAATATTGTTTCCAGGCAGGCGAGGAAAAAATATGTAAAAGCCAGCTGTACTCTGTACTAGTCTTTTCAACTAGAAAATCACTAGATACTGTCTGATAACACACCAAATTCTTCTTTCCATTTTAAATTTATTAAATTAGTTTTTTTCACTTCAGTGAGACTCCGTTTGTATATCAAGGGTAGCCTTAGCTTGAAAAATCAAATCTGAAGAAGGCTATTTAAGCTTTTTACCTTCTTTCTTAGCAAACAACAGCTTAGAAATGTGTATGCTGTTTACTGATTATGCTGCTATACCCGTGATACAGATTTACCCCCTGAATATATTGACAGCAGAAATACCATTGATGTTAGGACCATTGCTGTATTATCGAATCATAGTTTTATTATTATAATAACCAAATACAGTGGAATTATTAAATTAACTGCAGATGAATACCCAGTCTTCTCCGTTATATTCTGATGGATCAAGTGGTATTCAAAAAATAAAGGCTTTTGCGTAGATAAAAAACCAAAAGGGCATTTTATAGTAATTTAGAAGCGATACAACTTTAATAAAACCTGGAAACTCTTGGATGACTTGTTTTGTCATTCATTCAAACTTAATCTTTTTTGAAATATAAAGTGCTGTACCACTTTAAAAGACTACAAACAGATTGTTACTGTCACAATAGACCATATTAGAGAGGATGGAACATTAAGACGGTCACCCAACAATTCTTTTTGCTGTTCAGTATGTATAAGTGTATCTGCAACCCTGTTCTTTAGATCTGCAGATGCTGCCAAACTGTGCAAGAATTTGAAGCCACCTCAGTAGCTGCACTCTTCTCAAGGGAGTTGTTTGGCTATTGGAAGAAGCATAAATCGGAACAATCTAAAGGCTGTGTCCTGACCTATGTCAACTGCTGTCAGCACACTGTTCCAGTAATTAGGGACTGCTAAGCATGAAGACCTTCCTTCCATATACTATTTTGCTTAGCTGCGTACTGCACCACCAACAGCGTAAAATATCAGAGGAGCATCTTGATATCATGTTAGACTTCCCCTGCATGAGGAGAACCTCCAAATGGCCACTTAAAGCAGCCTTTTGCTAATAAATAGCCCTGGAAGGAACTGGCAGGAATCTGGTCAACATCCTGACCTGAGATGGGACCAGTTGTAGTCTGAATGTTGTTTGCTGCTTCCTGGCAAGACAGGATGGTATAGCCATACTTCTGTGAGACTGAACCACCCTGTTGAACACCGACCTTAATATTTAGTTTAATCTCTTTGTTAGCTGTTGCTCTCTTCTCAAATTGTGGCCATCTTTAAATTGCAGTATGCTGTGGACCAAATAAACCTTCACTCAAGGTTCTCCATAGTAGGCAGAACTCAACTATGAAGGGCTGAAATCAAAAACAAATTTCAAATTGAGCTGCAAGAATATTTAATGCATTCAGTCCTGCAGATCTCTACACTGCAGTGTTTGCTACAACATTTAGGCTTACCAGCTCAGGGAAGCAGTTGTTACTTGTGCAACTGCCATATAAGAAAGGAAACCCAGCTAACCTGAACAGTATAAGTAATAATATATACTGCAATTCTTATTAAAAACCAGCAACAGACTATAAAATGCATGCTAAATAAGCTCAAACAATAAATATAGTTTAGGAAATTGACATTTATTTATTGATGTTCTCTGTGTAATAAGTAATGCATGATTAACTATTCATAACCACTTATTCATGTAGATCTGCAAAAACAAACAGAAAAAAAAAACCCAAACAGAACTTACAAGTGTTGTTCCCTCTCAATGTGTATCTGTTTGTTCACATTGTTTCTCTTGTTATCATAATAGACTGGATAAAAAGTGTCAGTCCTGGGACTGGCTGCCAAGGCCCACTTGTGTGACTGATTTGGATATGCAACTCCTCTTATGGGGAAGAAGTAGTTGAACTCACCATAAACTATGTGGAAGGATGAGAGAGCACAGACACATAGAATGTAGTTCATGCTTTCAAGAGGAATGAGCAAGAAGTGGGCAATAGGCAGGAAAAAAAAAAAAAAAAAAAAAAAAAAAAAAAGGGGAAAAGGCCCAACAGGCATTACTGAAGCAGGAAAGATAACAGGAAAGATAAAAAAAAAAAGTGGCAAAGGCCACAACGGCATTACTGAAGCAGGAAAGATAACAGGAAAGATCAAGGACATTATCAATATCACAGTGAATAATAGTAAGCTCTGTACTGTGCTAAAAAAAACACAAACAAAACCCAAACAGACAAAAACCAACCAAAGAAAACCCAAAAAAGACCAGAACAAAAATGACCAAAAAAAGTGAAACAAATAAATAAAAAACAAACAAAGCAAAACAAAACCCCAAAAAACAACAGCACACACAATACAACCACCTTTCCACAGCACCTACTGCTATGATCTGAAAAGGAAAACTTCCTTCTTCTTCCCAAACTTTGATCAGTGTGATGTGAGATACAAATGGTACTTACTAACCAGGCACCTGAGGACTTTGATCCCCCAGGGGACATCGGTGCCCCTGCAATCCTTCCTGCCGGGGTGGTCTATAGCAACAGGACTATAGCTTTGTCCCCAGTTACATCCACTTACTGGGGCTGCTGGTCAGTGTGACAGCGGCAAAGGAGTGACAAAACTATTTCACTTGCGTACAGCTTTAGGGAAGTACAATGAACCATTGGCCCAACTCCTTACCTACAGCACAGGTAGACGTGGGATTTAAGCTCCTTCTCCCTAAGTTCCCTAAGTTCCCAGTCTAACCCAGAGCAACCTTAAAGCTGCTCTAGAGCCGCTCGGTTGCTCGCGAGATGCTGCCGCTGCGCAGCCTGCAGAACAGCATGGTTCTGGCATCCCCACGCTGTGCTTGGGAAGCAGATGCTGAGGATTCAGCTTTACGAGCTAACTGCTGAGGACTGGATTTATGATATCTGTACTCTATGCAAACATGCACAGACCAAAATGTGACTCAGATTTTATGTCTGAGTTTACCCAGTGTTAAAGCAAAGGAGAATCTCCTCCCTGCTTTCCCAGCTCTGGAGCCCAGCAGTGCTCAGAAGATGGGTGCACAGGTGTATTGCCTAAAGATCAAAATATGGCCCTCTATTTTGCTGGTGTGAGGCAAAACAGAAGGAAAGCTGGGAAAATTGTAGGGGAACAGACTGTAAAAGCATGTTTAATTTCGTTTGCAAGAGAAATAATCGGTACTAGCTAAAACCCTCCAAGTTGTAATTTCTAGTACATTACTGCTAATTAGTAAATGTATTATAGCCTAATTTGATCTCTCAGAGAAGACACCTTTTAAGCAAAAGATATTTTCTGTGAAGTGATCAAACAGGCAGGAGGCTATTGTCAGGGTTTTTTCTCTTCTTTTTGCTGCTGAAGCACAGTGCTCTTATTTTGCGACCAAGGCATCTGTTACTGGCCTTTTCCCTAGATCTTTCCTCTTTCTTCCCCTTTTCAGAACAAGTTGCTCTTTGCTCCTCATCCATCGGTCCTATTGCTGTTCAAATAACACAAGCAGAAGCCTATTAATTCCTCTCTATCAGAGTATGCAATGGATGGTATACCAGGAGGAGCAGGAGTTCTGAGCCACACCGTGAGTGCTTACTCCCAGTTCCGTGGTGCCATACCGGCCGTGAAGCCTCCCTCTCTCCCCTCCGTCCCTCGTCAGGCTATGCCTGGCTGCGTGCTTCCTCGCACGGTTTATGGGACTTTGCTGAATCAAGGTGACCAAGTCCGTATTCATTCTTGTCTCGTTCTCATATTAGTTTTCCCTTAAAACTGCCTCAGTGAAGTCATGATCTACCCAAGGTGTACCTTTGTGTACCTTAATGTATATTCCCAGGTCATTCCTACTGTACAATCCAGTGCCGTTAACATCGTTTCTTTGAATGACTTCTATACTTAAAAGTTTTTCAAGCCTCTTGTCTTCTTAAAATTTTTTAGTAAATTGCTGCTAAGGGAGAAAGATTGCCTTGGTATTTTAAAAATGTCTTGCTTTTGATCAAGCAGCTGCTTAAGATGTTTCCAGAGGCTCCATTTTTTGTGCTGCCTTTTGGTGGAGACAAACCCCTATCAATAAGTGCTTTTTATGTATTGAAAAGCATGTTTTTCCTTGTTTCTGCCTTAAGTAATTCTATCTACACTTAAAACACACAAATGCATGCATGTGCAGACACAAACAGCCCCAAGAAAAGCAAGAACCAAGAACGGTACAGAAATTACTTACTGCATATCTGTTTCACTAGGAGTAGGTATTGGGTAACTTTTTATTTGTGATTCAAATATTTTTGATATCAGTTGGACTACTCACAAATGTGAGGTTATTGAAGGATGGAAAGTTTTGTAGGTTTGGAGCTCTAGATTTGCTTTAGTTCAGTTTTTCCTGTGTAAAATACTGCTTAATTTTAAAAAATATGCAATAACATAAAATATCAGAAAAATAACTTCACCTAGTAGCATCATTCTTACTTAGTCATTTTTTAGTTTATGTTTTTTAGTGATATTGATTTATCTTCTACAGGATTTCTTCTGATTTTAGACAGAACTGAAATCAAATCCCTCAGGCTTTAACTGCGAAGCTGGAGAAGCTTATTAGGATTTTTAACATTCCAAGTTGCTTTCTGAACAGATTGCACCAGCTAGTTGATGAAACTTGAGCTAATTACTCTAATGTTGACAAATGCACTAGCACAAAAAAAGTCACATTTAAAAAAAAAAATAAAAATTGCACCTCTTCAAGTAATGCTAAGTAGATTCATTGATTTGTAGGTGTAATAGAGATATTTTTGCAGAGGTTTCTTTAGGAAGAGAAGGGTGGAGCGGGGGGGGGCGGGGAGAATGAGCAAAAAAACCCCAACCCAAACTACTGTTTATGAACAAAAACTGTGCCATCCCTGATCACCTGAGAATAGGTTTCTTCAGGAAGAGAAGGGTGGAGCGGGGGGGACGGGGAGAACGAGCAAAAAAACCCCAACCCAAACTACTGTTTATGAACAAAAACTGTGCCATCCCTGATCACCTGAGAATTAGTAAAAAAAATGCTTAGGATTTTAGAAAACTGAAATAAATCAATCTGTTAGTTAGTAGGATGAGAAACTACCTTCACAAAGCAGTTTTGTTGCGTTAGAGAATTTCTACAGGGCCCGTCGGTCTCTAGCACCATACCCAGGAGAACAGGGTCATGATCACAGAGCACGGCCACTGGCCCCACAGGGTTCCCCACGTGCCTACTTGGTTGGTACTGCATCAAGTTCCCTGGACGTTCATTGCCAGGGGTAAGTGAGCTTAGCCTACAAACTAGAGAGGAGTTGCTATCACTGAAACTCTCTCTGCACTTTAGCAGCACACAAATGTCAGATCTATAATGTGGTTATATCCAATCATGGAATAACTATATTAAAATCTAGAGAAACCTGTAACTGCAGAAATAAGGATAAATTCAGGCCCATGCTCATCAATTGTTTTTGTGTTTTGGTTTTTTTTTTTTGGTTTTTTCATTGGTTGCTTTCTTTTGTTGGTGGTGGTGGGGGTTCTTGGTTGGTTTTTTGGATGGTTTTCATTTGGTTTTTGCTTTTGGTTTTGTTTTGTTTTTTTTTTTTTGTTAATTTCATTGGTTGCTTTCTTTTGTTGGTGGTGGTGGGGGTTCTTGGTTGGTTTTTTGGATGGTTTTCATTTGGTTTTTGCTTTTGGTTTTGTTTTGTTTTTTTTTTTAAATTTGTGCTTGACCATGTAGATACATACTCATAAATGAAGGGGAATAACTTAGTATCATACTATGATACACTTATTTTGAAGAAAATTTTTTTTGCAAAAAAAGTAGAAATCTGAAAATATGAATATGTGTGGGAGGTAATCCAAACACCCTTAACCCTGCCTAAATTTTGCTTGTCAAAGAACAACTAGAAATGCTTAACTGATTGCTGATATTTTAATTCAGTGCTCTTTAAGCTTAAATGGAAGCAGTGTGGCTATGACATGAAGGTTTCCTGCCATTTAAACTTACTATGCCTCAGAGACAAAAGTACCATCTTCTCTTTTTTTTTTTTTTTTTTTACTATTTACTTAATAGTTTTGACCTTTCAGCCAATTGTCCTTATCCGTCATTACAGTGCATGATCAATCATTTCCTGCTTTGTCATCTATAAAATACCAGCAAGAGGGAAAAGTTTGATGTTCTATTGCTTTTCTTGATTTTTTTTTTTTTTTCTAAGCAGAGTATTTTCCTGTTTATTATAAGGAAGGAAAAAAAATGCTTCTGGTTACACCAGTTTAATTAACTTCATGGATTTCATGATTGTAAATGGACGAGTTCACTGGAAGCTTGCCATTTTATCTGTTAATTTTGGTGTTGGTTAATGGCCAGTAATTTAAAATGAACCAAACAAGCCATGTTTGTATGTCACTAACTTCCTCCTGAATTTTTGAGCAATAAACAGAGGCAGAAGTAACCAGTGACACTATATACCTGTGCATACATACACATACTTGTGTACGTTTATGCATGAACATGGTCTGTCTGAGGATGGTTCTTCAGGTAGGACAGGGCTTCGGGTTTCTGGAGATTCAGGTAATCTCAATTGCAACCAACTTGTGCAAGGGTAAAATTTTCAGGAACACTTGTGTTGCAGAAGCCTAAATGGCATTTACAAACTCAAGGCATCGCTTAACAGGACTTGTCTGCAACAGGAAGCCGGAGAGGTGTAAGGATCGTGAACTAATAGGAACGCTGTAATACAGCATGACATTCTGCAAACATTTCACATTGAAGCCTGAAAACAGTCTGCTGTTCTCAAGAAGGCCTTTCTGGTTTAGCTGTAGTGATATGTAAACATCTAACATTTCTTTTTCCAGAAATGGTGCGTAGGCTGTTCCCCAGAGGAGCACTCTGCTATGTTCCGGTGAGCAGTATAGAAAAGGCTGCTGGCTTATCCATACTGTAACTGGAGCAGAGCACAATACTGCTTGTAATGAGGGTTAAGTGGTTTAGGATCTGAAGTACTTTTGGAAACAACGCTTTTTGCTTCTCTTGTCTTCATTTTCCTGATTATAAACCAGAAATAATAGCACTTCTTGACTTCCCATGGGGTACTGAGAAGATGAGTACGAGAAATATTGAGAGCTGTAGGTACTGCATGGTGACCCAGTAATGGGGGCACCTAAAGTACCTTTAGGTAAACAACTTCAGCAAAAACACTCACTTGCATCCCTAAGCTCAAAAATGTCAAGTGCATATTTAAAAACTTCTCAAATGGTTTACGTGGCGGTGTTTTTTTGCAGGGTGGGGAGTTCTTTTGTGTTGTTATTTCAGGGAGGCAGAGTAGTCATGCAAATGATTTGGAGAGACTGAGAGAACTTGGGGGAATACACATCAGACAAAGCAAGGAGGAAGGAGACCAAGCATGTAACAGACTTCAGGCGTGTATTATTTGTGCGATTATTTGGCATTCCTTCTTATCTGAAACAAGTTGGTCTCCCCAGTGCCTGTGAACACCAAGGACATCATTCATTATCTGAACCTTTAGAATGGCTTGGTTTTATTTGGGATAATTGGAGTTGTTCTACCAACAGTTTTTCTGTGATCCTAACACAGAGCATGAAAGGATAATATAAAGACAGGTGAAGATACAAACATACTGCTAAGGTGTGGGTCTTGTAAGGCAAGTTTTGCACAGCTCTAGTTGTAATTCTTTAAAATATACATATGTCCCTTTGATGTTGTATCGAAGTAGAAGCCAGACATAATACTAGCAACTTAGTTGCTGTTCACCACTGAAGCCAATGAGCAGTAGAGAAACAGGGGAGCGTGCTTTGAAGTGCTTGGTATTACACGGGAAAATACGCACTTCAATGAGAATGTACCATGTGCGGGAGACTGCTGTCGAGATGAGCTTTAAAGTCAAAAGAAGGGCAGGAGCCAGAAAGTTCACCTTCAGGTTTGTATCTGAACCTTCTTGAAGCTTGTGGGGATATTTATATCTTCAGCCAGCACAACTGATAGAAAGGAGCAAAGTTTGAAGTTGAGGTCCAAATCAAAACTTTCCTGGATGATGGATCTATGTTTGCAGTTCTAGTCTGCTTTTGATCTCTAATACCTTGCACTTCAATGGCTTTTCAACAGTGCAGTTCAAAGGGCTCTGTAAAAATGGAGGGGAGAAATGTATGATTAACTTTTTGCCTTGGACTCTGTTCTGCAAAATAATGTCCCAGGGAGGTGGCTTGTGCGTGTTCCCCCAGCTCTGCGGTGGGACAGGTAGGTCTGCACCCCTCCTGTTCTCCTCGGAAGTATTGCTAAAGTCATTGTCTCTTAATGGGGCTAGTTCTCTTCAGCTGATTATATAGTTAATAAGATTTTTTATATTAAAAAGTCTAATGCATATTGGACACAGGAAAGAATGTAATCAATGCACACTGTCTATTGTCCACTGATCAAAAGATCAAATCCATTTTTTAAAACTTTTCTTAATATTTGATTGTTCGTTCTCCAAGAACATCACCCTTCATAACATTGTTTTAATTTTTGATTAATATCTCTGAACTCAAGTGCCCGATTCTCTGTATTTTTTTTTCATTTTCTACTGTTACTTACAGCACTGCAGCATGTTACCAAATAAGAACATCTTTCACAAGATAGACAACAGCTATTTTGTGTGGTTTTCGCATGGCATGTCCCACCAGTTTGTGCAGTGGAAGGTCTGAAAAACTTGAATTTCTTTGTCTGGGAGTGAGGGAGTCCATTATTTTACAATCTCTGTGTTATTAACCACAGCTTGATCTAGAAGACATTTTCTCACTTTTCCTATTCTCCCTCTCCCAATCCCCAAGAAACATTAAGACTTCATAGTGTTTGGCAGTTGGACATAGTCTTGCTAACACGTGCCTATTTTCATGCAACCCACATATTTGGCAACTTTCAGAAAAGGTACATGAGTATTTGGGAATCTTAGCGAAAAAGGGAGGCTTCCTCTGGCCCAGTGTTCAGCCCCTGGCACTGGCCGTGAATGACAAAGCTCTTACTGATGTGTCCCCTGTTTTGCCCTCCCAATTCATTCGGGTCTTCATGAGCCTGTGGTTGTGTGTCTTTATTTTAATAGGCCCTGATTGATAATGACAAAAAGTTTAGGAGGGTTAGACAAATTAATGTAAGGAGAGGGGGGGGGGGAAGACCAAAAAACCCCCTAAACCCCACCACAAAAAAAACAATGTCTTGTGTCAATAAGCACCTTGTTTTCTGAAGAGGGCTAGGAAAAAAAAGGGGGAAAAAAAGAACAAACATTGTTTTTTTCTTTTAAGACAACTTCATTCTATCTCTTTCAACTCAAACTGAGAAACTGTGAAAAAGAATGAACTAGTCAATTTTTCTGTGCCCCTCATGATGTTTTTGCCTTCTTCCTACCACCTCTTCCTTTATGAAGTATCCTATTGAATCACTCCTTGAACAGAAGCTGTGCAACCTTTGCTACTCCTTATTGCCTTTCTGACACGAATTTTTTCTAATTCTGTAATATCCTTATTGAAAGAAGACACCAGAACTGCACAGAGTATTCAAGATGTGAATGTGCAGTGTATTTATACAGTCATGACAATGTTTTCCATTTTTTTTGCTGTTCCTCTCCTGCTCATTCTTAACCTTGACTGCTTGTTTGATCACTACTAAGCTCCAAGGTGGTATATTTACAGAACTAGCTAAAATAGCTCCAAGATCCTGCTCTTTAATGGTAATAGCTAGCATACTGTCACAGTGATATGAGGGGATGGTTTATTTTTCACCACATGCACTGAAATTATTTTGCTATTTTATTATGTTTATATCTTGCTATTATGAAATTCTTTCACAAATCTTTAAAACTGAATTTTGGTTTCGCTACCTCTCGACTCATTACTGTCAGCAAGTCATGTTTGTGA
Source organism: Podiceps cristatus (assembly GCA_000699545.1). Taxonomy (NCBI): domain Eukaryota; kingdom Metazoa; phylum Chordata; class Aves; order Podicipediformes; family Podicipedidae; genus Podiceps; species Podiceps cristatus. Next base: position 27,045 of record KL267172.1, read on the forward strand.
TGATCACTTTGTCACCACTATTTACCCCCACCTCCAAATCTCTTCTGAATGTGGCAAGCAGCCAGACCCGCCATTTCAGTGGTGAGCTCCTGCCTTGTCTTCTCTCTCCTGTACGTAGCTGAACTTCAACCCGCAGTGGCAGAGTGGAAAGAAAAAAAAAAAAAAAAAAAAAAGAATGCAATTCAGTTGAACTCTTGATCACAGAAACATGAAACAAAGAAAATTAGTTTAAGGCACCATTTTTTAATAGGAACTTAGTGGAATTTATGCTGTGCATTTAACACACTTGTGTAATATTATAATGATCTGAAACAGCGTATAGGCACAGGACCCCAGTTGGGCTTGGAATTTGTCCCTATGCTCTTAAAAATCTTACGAACATCTCTCCTTAGTATAAGACTCAGTAACATGAGGTCTCCAACAGTGATGGGGTTTGGTGTTTTTTGTAGGTTGTTTGCTTTTTTTGTATGAGGTTTTTTAATTGGCTTTGAAATCATTGCAGCTACCAGAACACCTAACTCTTCATTAAGATTTAATTTTACTGTAAAGCCATTCATATACATACACTGCAGAGATGAGTTTGAGTGGTAAAAGGAAAAGAACCTGCTCATGCAGATGAGCAAATTGGAAAGTGGGGGGGGAGCAAGCAGTGACAGAGAAAGATTTGAATGGTGCAGCTGAACTATTCCTTGCTTGGCAGAGGGGAAGGAGATAAAAATAATTCTTTTCCCTAATTAACAATAACACAGTTCACTGTTACAAGTAGGAAAACTTTAACTCCTTACTGGTACTGTTTGGTTTCTTTCTGGGTTTTTCCACCTAATGTGTTAGAATTAGAGCCACTCAACCATCTTTCACAGACAACAGCTGGTCCGGCTGTTTGATGTTATTACAGACTTTCTTGCCTTTGATACTTACTCCTGTTTTCATTAGGACCACCTCTTCCTGCTCACTCAGACCATGACTAGTCTAAGACTAATCAAAGAGTTAATTTACATCTTCGTACAAATGAAAAGATGGAAAATTCTAATGGAAGAATGGGAAACAATAATGATTTTCTGATCAGTTACTTCTTGTAAAAAAGAAAGCAAAATCTCCATTTCTAGTTAGGAAGGATTAGTTGCTTTGACTTCTTATTGTTTTGTTGTTTCACAACAAAGGTTGTTTTGTTTTCATGCACAGCAGAATGCTATAATGCTTGGTTTGCAAAACCTTCTGGAGAAATGTATTTGTGTATATATCCATTAGAGACTCCTCTTTTGAGAAGAAAAAACAATAATAATAAAAGAAAAAAACAACAGATCTTGAGTTTGAAAGGGTATCTTTTGGGACTAATTTATAATTCTACTAGTTAATCTGTTTAAGTAATACACATATTGTGGGAGAACTATATAAAGACAACAGATAAAGTAGGAAGGGGGGGGGTATTTTAAAAAGAAAATGCAACCTTAACTTTTGTATCTAATTGATATTGAAGTTATAAGTCAGCTAAGCCTCATGTCCCTAGCCAAACGTTGAAGCATAACTGCATTTTCATATGGCTCTTTAATGTTAAGTGACAAGGAAAGGCAGCCACTTAAAAGTATTTGACATTCATAAGCGTCCAAAAGACTTTCTGTCATCTTCTATTTATTCATTCACTAGACTAGAAAAAGCTATAGTGCTTTGTTTTTTCCCTTTCTTTAAGGGCAACAGTCAATGCATCTGTGTCAAACCTTACCTCTTCTCATCTATGCTTCACGGTGTCCATATCCCTTGTTTCTCTCTCTCTTTACTGTCACTAAACAGCTTTTGTGTGCCCATTAACGGCGAGGAGTGCTGCATCTGGAATTTCCAACTCCCAGTCTGAAAGGATGAAAGGGACACGGAGTGCGCTCCTGCCCCTTCTGAAGTCCGTAGCCCAGCTCCTTTCAGCAGAAGCAGAATCAGACTGTGTGCCAAGGGAAAGCTGTGAAAAACCAAAACCAAAACCACAAAACCCCACAACTTAAAATAAGTGTTTTATTTTATATATATGCTTTAAGAGTGTTTGGGTGCTTTTCTGACACAACACAGGAAGCTTATAATTCAAAAAACATTCATAGTTTTCTTCAACACCTCAAATTTTAGCTGGTGTGCACTTGGTTTACATATTCAGCTTTACATGTAAAATGTATTCAGATTGCCTGTAACATTCAGAGTAGAGTATAGGAATGCATCTTTTTAAAAATAAAGGAAACAGTCCTCTTTCTTAAAATCAGAACAGATTGTACAAAACATTTTTAATTAAGTGTGTTCAAGAGTATTTAGGCAGCTAAGCTACTAAGCTAGTTGTGTTGGAAGAATTTGAAGGTTTTGCCATACCCCAGGAAATTAAAATATCTTTTGCTTGAAACTGAAAGTTTAAAAAACAAAACAAAG
>KL267172.1:29456-43881 GCA_000699545.1 Podiceps cristatus
CAGAAAACTCCCTGAAATGTTGCAAATAGTTAACAGGCACATTAAACAAACCAACCCCTTGCACTGTTACCCATAACCAAATAAAAAATCTTCTGCAAGTCAGTATGCTTTGACCCTCTTTAAGCTGATCTTCTGAACAACTTAAGCTTCTGAATTCCTATCTGTCTGTCTGTCTATCCCTGCTAATAACTATTGAATACATTGCCTAATTTTAACCACATTGCAGAGAGGAACAGTTTTAAGGACACTTTTTGCCCCTACAAGTTTCAAGAAAGTGGACAGGGTCCCACAAGTGTCCCTCACATGGAAAGACTGCAGTGGAAGTCCACTTTTATTAGGTCCTCAAGAATTAGTACCTGAAAGAGTTGAAGGAATGAGTCAACTACAAGAAAAAGATTAAACTTCCCTTTGTACCTTACTAGATGAAGGAACTGAAATACAGTAAAAACCACACATGAAACCACACGAAAGGGAGATACACAAGGTCTGACCTGTGCTGCTGCTCTTGTGAGAGGTATTTTAGGATTGGGGATTTTTATTATTATTATTCATTAATATATTATTAATATGATTAATAATAATAATAATTCAGCAGTTTACTAGATGGCACTAGGTAAAGGGATGCCAAATGCGATTTGTTCTCTAACATGGTTTTTTTGCCTTCTTCTGTCAGAAGAAGAAAAAATTGAAGTTCTGTAGGATTCTTTAGTCAGTGTCTGTGGAAACTGTGTTGCTGTCCTATTTGTCTTGCTGTCTCCTGCAGGTTGTCATAACAGAAATCTTCTCTTTCTCTTTGGAAGAAAAAGAAAGCACAGCCAGGGCTATTCAACTGCAGGATTGCACAAGCAGGAAAATACAGGTGACACTGATCAAGGATGCAGGGGACAGAGATATTCAAGTAATCTGTGTATATTTCCTGTCCTACTAACAGCTGCAGGGACTCGGGAATTGCTGTGCAATAATGCATCTAAGTGCCTCACTCCTGAGGTGGACAGGACCTACTGGTTCAAGAGAAAGAAAAGGAAAACCAGTAAGTGTTCTTTCAACTCATGCAATAGAAGTGGGAAAGCGAAATGATGCTTCCTTTTGGAGTGACTCATGTTAATGTTTCAACTGTGATGTTAATATTACAAGCAACATACTAACACCCCCAGTCAAACTTTATTACTAACCTCCACGTTTCAGTGTTTACAGCCTGTGTGATGCCGCCGTTTGTAAGCACACAAAACGTAATTCAGCAGCAGGTTAGTTAAGGCCCACCTGACCAAATCGCTTGAGAAGACAGTTTGTTTATGTAGCAAACACCGTGCATGCTAGCAGTTAAATTCTGCTTTGTATATTTAATTTCAGCCACAGTCTAAACATACTGCTTTGGACCTGGGAAAAACAGGAGCTTAACAATGGAAGTGCTACTGATGACACTGCTGCAGTTGAAAACGATGCCGTTTAAATACTTTGCCGATATTCAGGAGCTTTTAGTCTTGGGTTGAAGAGATCTGATTGAAAATCAGATACAAACATATACGGAGAATTCCAGGTTTCCCAGTTGCCTTGAAGTTAAGTGGAGTGGGCACTTGATTATTATGAAGGCTAGAATTGGATTGAAGAATCATACTTAAAGGTGTAATAGAGCTCAGAAAGTATCAGACCTTGGAAGTACCTAGCCCTTGATTGTAGCAGCTGGAAGTGATTTAACAAGTACTTGAGGTGACAGAATCAAATGCTTTATGTGATGAATGGGCTGTTTCAATATAGCAAATGATTTTGCTCTTTAAAAATCAGAATTAAATAGTTTGTTTTTTGTGAGGAGTGAGATCATAGAGCAAAGAAGTATATGTGTGCACGTGCCCAGAGATACAGCATTTCATGTTAATCTTGTCTTTATAATAGTATGTTCACTTATTTTTGAATTTACTGCTCTGCACTGGTCCTTCTCCTGCAAGGAGTGGGAAGAGTGAGTGTGTATTGTATGCATGATGGTGTCCCGAGAAGCTGAAATAGCGTGACCTAAGCAGAACCAGCTTTTTTCCTTAGTGACTTCTAAGATGAAAAATATATTTGCTAAATAATATTATCAGCCAAATTCAGAGGCAAATAACTTCAAACATCTGTCACATTAATATATATGTAGAACTGGATGCAAAGGTGGGAGGCAATTCTTCAAATTCATGCAGGAGGGAGGGGGTGTTCAAGTAGTGCCCCATCTTAGATTCAGTCATATGGCTCACTTAACACTGTTGCACCTATAATTTAGGCATCTTGTCTTAAAAGAAGTTCCACTCCACTTGACACTCCCACAATAGGGCAGGTAGATTGGTTCTTCCATCCACTGTGGCCAATACTTGAGTCCTTGTCTTCCCCATTACAGAAAAAGAAAATCACACACACCCAAACCTTCCTTAAAAATGAAGTCAAACTTGAACCTGATCCTATAGCTGTTCACTGAGCAGAACAGTTAATTAGAATGTTAAGCTCTCTTGCACTTTTTTTTTGTGGGAAAGGAAAAGTGCAGAGGAAATTAATATTAATTTTTGGTCTTGGTACTGATCGAAATTACTTGGGCTGTTACTGCTCTGCTGTTCCTGAGGTTTTGAATGTGCTGAGTAACAGACACAGCCAGTCCCAAGGGAGAAACAGAAGAGAAGCTGCATTTTTAGGATCACTGCTTTAGCATACCAAGTCCAGAAACATCTTTGGATGTCAAGGATGACTTTGTGTCCAAGCGGGACCACCATGACTTGTTCACTGCCCTTTGTGATTTGTGATCCGACGTGGGATCTAAGAGGGTTGCAGAAGGCTTAGAGATTCTTGCAGGGCACATGACTGTGACTGCTTAAGATTGTCAGTAGCTGATCTTCATGTCTCCTTTTGCTTCCTCTAGTCAGCAATGAGACAGATGCTGATCCTTGAGCAGACTCTGGGCTCCAGCATTTGGATGGACCCAGCCTGGGCTCACAAATGCGTGATGTTGTCTCTCTCACTTGCATCTTTTGGTTTGTGCATTGTCTGCTGACCTGAGCATCACTGAGCAGAGACAGCAAATCTCTGCAGATTTAAGGTTTTCAGAGTCAGTCCTGAAATGCCTCTGATTTGAGTATTCCCCAATTCCCCAAGTATATACAGAAACAATATTATTCTTTAAATCATGCAATCCCTGGTCTACCATGCTCAGAGCTCTCATGTGCTTTCTTCTCTTGTACATGAGACAGCACCGTATCTATGCACAGAGTGGGAAAATTCTGACACATCAGGTCATTTGGTAGGGCAAGGCCTTTGGTCCTACACTGGAGCGCCCCTCCACACAGCAGCATCTTCTTTATCCAAAAGAAGCCAAGAAGTTTCTCTTATGTTTGGCTTCACATCCCAAACATGCCTGGTATGTGTGGAAAAGACATACATTTACAAGCAGAAAGCTGATACAGTTCCCAAAACTGGAGATTCAAATACAGCAGAGTCTCTCCTTAGCAATGAGATGTCATAGAATAATCAAGGCTGAAAGGAATTTCACTAAGTCCAACCCCCTCCTCAGAACTAAAAAACAGGTTTGAAATGAACATTTTTTTTTCTTCAGAGATATTTGCATAATTACACAGAGTATGAGTGTTAATGAAGAGCTAGTAATAAAACTGGATGAATTAGCATGACTGAGTGACTTAACGCAATCCTGTTGATCATAGAGTTAGGGGTGGCTTGCATTTTGCCAGACCTTTTTTTTAGTAATCTCTTGCAGTTGCACATTTGAATTTGAACTTTCATTAATTATAGCTTTCTTTCATGAACGTGAAACTTCATTGACTTAAGTGTTTACAGCAGTAGAACACCTATTCTAAAATATGTGCACCTGACAAAATTGTTAATGAACACCTCACCACCCATGAGTACATTTTGGAGTCACTCTATTTAAGGGAAGCCACATATTCCTTCTTTTAATGTTTAGTACGTTTTTTGGTATGCTTGTAACTTGCAGGCTAAATTCTTTTTTCTTTCAAAATTAGAAATAGCAAAGCATGTGATCTTAGGAAGAGAAAAATAGCTGTAGAAGCAGGGTGTTCCTTCGATCACATTATCCCTTTTTCATCTCCTTGTCTCCTGGCAATGTTTGTTACTGGTCTGCATCTGAGTTGGTTACCTCACCTCTGATACAGTCAGGTAGGTGAGGGGTGCAAGAACAGCTGAGAAAGTTGAGTTGTAGCTAAGGCAAATCACTTGTATTGAAGAGGAGCCACTTGTGAGTTTTGTGCTTCTGAATCTATCAAGGGGGGTAATCACTGGAAGGTAGTAAGTGCCAGATTCAGGGAGAAGTAATGTCTTAAACAATCTCAGCGGGAATATAGTTAACAAATCAATTGGGCACATATGGCCAATTCTTAGGTACACTTAAACCCCATTGTTTTCAGTGGAACTTGATCATGGGGCCCATAAGCTCACCAAAAGTCAATGTTGTGTCCCTTTACCTGCTTAAACATGACGGAAACTATCACAAGGCACCAGTGTGTATAATTAGATAATGAAATAGTTTAGTTCGGGTTTTTTTCCCCTTTGGGCACTCTCAAAAAAATTTTCCCTTACGATAATAATGGCAACTGGGACAGGGAAAAAGAAGATTTTGTTTTATGTTTGAAATTTCTGCTGTTGTAATCATTTTGTAAGAGAAAGGCTAGAAGTTTCCACACCAAGTTTGTATGAAGGACATCTTTGCTCAGAAATCTTGCATATGTTATTTCAGTCAAAAATGAGGTTTTCTGATATAGTTTTCTCACTCTACACTTTTGAGATTCCTCATATTGTCCCATTTATAGGACTGGAACACTGAGATCATCAATCCCTGAAGCTAACTGCTGAATATTCAAGTATGAAGGAAAATGCTAAAACTTAACATTGAAAGTATTCCTTACCTGTTCCCATTCTGCCTCCAAAGACGGAAAAGGCAAGGACATATGTATCAGCTTTGGCTTTTATTAAATTATGTGCTAACGATAATTTAACACTGAAAAGATATATATATATATATTATTCTTTAGTAGAATAAAAGACAGAGATTTAGAGTAAAAAATGTGACCTAGTATGTGATTTCATTAATGAATATGGACGGTAAGCTTATAGCTCATGGGTCATTTCAGGTGAAAACCTTCATAGGTGCATAGGAAGAAAATTGGAATTGCACTCCAGAGTTTAACAGCCAGAACTACGTATATTATGGTACATACAGCCTGTGAGATTAATATTGTCAGGAAGTCACATGCAAGAGTGAAGCCAGTTTGAAGTGAAGTTGAAATAAAGTTGGCAGGCCATACATTTTTTTTGACAGCAAAATAAATAAAACATCTTTTTATAGTTAATGCACTGTAAAATAGCCAAGTCCATACTGAATACCAGGAATTAAGAGAATCCCTTCTGCCTAGTCAAGTGTATCTGAGCACTCATAAAGTGTTATTTGTAGAAACAGATGAGCCAAGTTCATCTAGGAATACTCTGGTCTCTAAGAAAAGAGTTCAAAGCAGGGCATCCTCATTTAGAGCTCTGCTAATCAACAGCCTAGGAAGAATTCTGTTCCAAAGCAGACACAGTGCTCTCTGTGTTAAAAACCAGGACTTCCCCAGTATTTTCTTCTGGGGTTTGGAGCCAAGCTCCATGTCTTTTCTCATCTGTTACAAATCTTTGCCAATAAATTACCATAACATTGCAATTTTTGAAGATGCCTGTGTCACAAGCACACAAATACGGAAACACACACAAATATGGAAAGAACACAGGAGACTGACAGAAACAATGGGGTTTAAGTTGAGGAATTTCTCCAGGGAGGATAGGTCTGTTCTAACAATGGAAAACCTAGGAGTCACTTTTTTTCTCCCTTTGAATCTGTGCCTATCTTGAGCTTGTAAGTTATTTCTATGAATTAATTTTGGTTGTTAACATGCAGATATATCCTCATAGATTTTTTTCAACTGCTACCACTTTTACTACAGATCATTATTTACCTTGATATTTTTATTCCCAGTTCAGTCTTTTTCCTACCCTTTCATTTTGTCGTCTAACTAGAAATAGTCTTTTGACTTGTATCATTAAATGAATATCGTAAGTGGTAAGAAGTCATTGCAAACAATTAACAAAATTCTTAAAATTCTTCTCTCTTGAAACGAGTTGCCTAGCAAAATTTGAAGGGCACTAAGCAAAGTCAGAGTGGCATTTCTATTGGTGCTTCTTCCCATTAAGGTCCAGGAATTTTGCCTGTCATATGCTTGGCCTGACCTTGTTCCCCATCCCAAGACAGAGACTTCCACTGAAATCTTGCAAACATCACACTAGCCAAAGAGAGCTTACAGAAACAGACAGTGACATTTTGCAATGCTATTTGCCTGAGACCAGGTCAGCTGGTAAAAAACATCATTGATATATCTGCAACAAAACAACAACAACAAAGTGGGCTTTTGATATGGGAGTAGGTTAGGACAAAATTGGCCACAACTGAAAATATTGACATTTAGAGGATGGAATAGGCCCTGAGTGAGGAACAGATTAGGCAACTAGATTTGTATATGAATTTCTTCACAGCTTCATAAAATTCAGGCTGTTTCAGTTCAGGCCCATCCATGGAGAACTGTTCATCTGAAAGCAATATGCTGCAGGACCTTTTGATTTCTTCTGTGCATGATAAACTCCTTTGCAATCTTTCAATCTTTGATTTCAATCTTTTAATCTTTGAATCTAGTCTTTTTAGTTGTCTTCCACAGGCCAATTTATAGCCCTGCAGCTTATGGTTAGCAGGGATGCTATAGACGGGTCAGTTGTCTCCTGCAGCTAGGTGTTTCTAGTCTGGGAGTGGCATGGAGGGAAACTCTGTACTCGAAAGCACAGTGCCTCCAGGGGTGCTTGGAAAGATGGGTTAAGAGCAGCTCTGATTACCTCTGCAAAAATGGCATGTTATTTTCTCTCACGCTCGCTGCTTTGATCTTGCTTATCAGCCTGAGAATGAAGCACGAGTAGCTAAGCTCCTCCAATGCTCTTCTCTGCGATTGTGTTTCCTAGAATTTGCCTTAAACTAGTTGCCTGTTGCTGATGAGGAAATTTTCTGTCTCTAGTTAACTCATACAAGGACAGACATGTTTTATGGCATCTTGAGTTCTGCTGTTCCATTTGAGAATTCAGTAGCCGTCATATTTGGTTTTTCCCCTTTAACAAACCCAACATTGATCTTGCAGATCATGCACACTGCACTGTCAGACAAGATAGATAATGACTTGGACTGCAGCAAATGGGACTATATGACATCACACTTTTGTGAGCAGGCAAATCTGTAATCTTATTTAGTTTGACAGGTATAAAGGGCATTTCAAAAACTGATTATATCTGCTGTGATTTTAAGAAGGTCTGGGATATGACTGGAAAATCTTCACCCAACTTATTCCCCAGGGAACAAACTCTTCAAAAGAATAATGCAATACCACTTGTTTGGGGTATTAAGCCATACAGTTAGCATTTTTTTCCACATTGTGGAAAATATATAATATTACCCCTGTTGAAGACTCCGAGAGTGAGAGTGAGGTACTAGACCTGAATCTCCATCAAACCTGGGGAGTCTGGGTCTGCAACGAAGCTTTGCAGGTCAATGTGAAAGAAAAAGCTGAACATGAAAAATATCTGAACTATTTAATAAAAACGCGGATCTGCGTTGATTTTGCAGATCCGCCTCTTATTGTGAAAGCGCCATCACCAGCTAGGGATGAGATTCATAAGCATTTTCTGAAATTCCCATTAATAGTCCTACTGAAAGCAGCTGTGACTGACCTGTGGTACAGCATCAGTCAAGTTCAGTACATGTAACAGCACCTACCTGCAGGGCCCCGCCTTTGGGAGTGGGATGCACAGACCTCACCCGGTTCCTTAGTCTCTCAGAGGAAGGTTTTTGGTAGCACTTGGACTATAATGGCTGCCCGACTACACCGGGGGAAGGGCGGATGAAAGGAAACGCTGAAATCCAAGCTTGTTTTCCTGAAACTTGGATGCTTCTCTAAAACCCAGAGGTAGCAGCTGTGGGGCTGGGATTCACAAAACCACCTTTGCACTGAGACGTCAAAGTAGCTGCTTCACGGGCAGGCGGCACGTTTAATTTTTTCTTTTAAAGCATATCTGGCATAAGTGTCTGTTATTTACGCAGGGGATTCGTGTTTAGGGAACTCTCAGAAGCAAAAGGGCTTTGTCATAGGGAGGGCTGCCGCCTCCACCCCGCAAAGCTCCCTAAGCAGCTGGCAACAGGCTCCTCGGTCCTCTCCCCAGAGCTGTACCTCCGGGAAGGAGGCCAAAGCAGCAGCAAACAAGTAGAGGGAATGGTCCTTGGCTGAGGGATGAGGGACTCTAAGGACTGTCTTGGGTCACTCAGGGGCTTTACAGTTCGGGTAGGATTTGAGGCCGATCTCAGCCTTGCTCTTTAATCCTGTCGCTGAGCCACGCAAGTACTTTTCTTCTTGTCTGGCCCAAAGATGATAGGATATGGTCCTGGAAAATTCAAAAGTTTCATTTCTCACTCCATCTGCATCACCCCACAGTTTTCTGAAGAGTAATACTGGGACAATCTCTCAATGAATTAAGTGTGGTTTGTATGTTTCATCTGAGCCTTGTGAGACCTTTTTCAAGGGAAGGTGATTTACTCTGCAAATTGTCTCTGATGCCAAAGCAGAATATTTCTGCATAGTCTGAAGAAAAGACATTGAAATTATTTTTTTAATAAGTCATAAACCATTAGAAAGTGTGATCTGTCATACTGATAAATTTTTAGATGTTTCTCCATGGCTGAAACTACAATCCTTTAATCTCTGGTATTTAGTCTAATCTTTACAAAGGCAATTCTGTCGTAAATATTTTTGTTAATTCCTTCCTCATGGCTTTTGATATTAACTATGTGCTCAGTTCTGCTCTCACTGAGATGAATGGAAGTATTTTACTGATTATCTCAGTGTGGACAGAGCTGTGTAGAGGTATGACTTTCTGTTATGTCCTGCTGGAACTTAATGATTTTGCTAGTTGTCATAGTATAAATTTTAAGTCTGTATAGTGTGAATATTAGTGAACTGATAAACTTATAAAAGAGGTGCATCTTGTGTATAAAATGCACCTTGAGGTACTCATGCAGGATGAAATTAGGCTTGGTTTTACAGAATTTGGGGGTTTGTCCCATAGGCTCTTCCTTCTATTTCTCCTTTTGGTCCGTGCAGTAGGGAGGTTCCTTAGGTGGGTCAGGCCCATATCCTTAAACATATTGCATTGAAGAGCACTGCCACTTATCAGTCACTCCTCATCTGAACAGCCTGGAAGCAAAGCAAGAGCAGAGCAAGTGTCACCTCTCTGCTGCAAAAGAACAGTCGGTGCTGCCAGAGTCCTGGCACAACATGTCTTCGGCAGAAGGGTGTGATTCAGTCGCTGACAGAAACAATCTTGACAAGTAAGCTCTTAAATCTGCCTGTGCGTATGACAGGGACTGAAATATCGGTCCTTGAAGAGCTGGACATGTATTTTATTGGCCCAATACTTATTGTTACATGCTAGCGTTGCTTTTAACGGGGGGAAAAAGGGAGGGAGACTCCAAAGTACCATGAAGAATATGTGTGATGTCTTTAAGAAAGCACAACTTTGAAAAAAAATGTTTATTACTGAAAGCTCTTCCGTGCAACTTCACTTATTGTCACTATTCTGTAAGCTCTGAACAAGGGGCAGCTTTGAATGCAAAATATACAGCACTTACTGTATATTTGAAACTTTCTCAGTCACCTGCTAAATTAAACGAGAAAAGAAAGAACAGATTGGAAGTGGAAAATCCCATTTCACTACAACCTGATATTTTAGTGACGGTTAGTTTTGGATATGAGAGAGACAGTATACCTTAAAAATAAGAAACAACTTCTGCCCTTTAAGAAAACAAAAATCTCAATTAGGGACAAAAAAGAACAAGCAACATTACCTGTTTTTGCAAAAGGAAATCTATAAAATAGATACTGAAAATCAAACCCACAAAATAATCTTAAACATTTGTAATACCCCTTCTTGTGGAGAAAATAACCTATTTGGTCAATACTAACAATGAATCACGATGTTAACATCCATATTCATTCACATTCTCCTTGACCTTATTCTGGCAAAAAGCCTCTTCATTCCAGTAAGAATTTTTATTTGGAAGGCAATTTAAGCATAGTCTGAATTATTTTACTGATCAAGTCTAGGTATCATAGATGGGCAAAAGAAGAGAGAAAATATTGCCTTACCTGAGTATGAATTAAACTCAAGAGTGTTTTCCAGCATTCGTGTGCATTATGTGCACTTCATTTCAGATATTGAAATAAATACACTAGCTAGCAAATCAGACAATACAAGGTCTTTACAAGATTGTCCTCAAATACTCCAGTAAGTTTTGTAAATAATTTTTTTGTTTCTTTTTATATTAGCAAAGGCCTAAATAATTTCTCTTCTTTACTTTGTTCCTTCACAGGTTTTAATATTATTATAAATTTCAAGTCAAAATATTCTGTTTTTAACTTGGACATCCATGGTTTTCATAACCAAAGTTCACAGCCAATGGCTAAATCCTGATCAGCAGCCATGCTATTAGTCATTATGGAGGAGAGGTAATTTTACTAATATTATTTATGTTGGAGCAGGGTAGTCCTTGTGCTGTATAACATGTAACTGATGGGCTTAGCTTCCAAAAGAAGCTTCTGAACCCTGTTTTGAGGCTTGGTTGGGTTTTTTTGTTTTGTTTTGTTAAAGGAAAAAAACAAACCCAAACATTATAGTGAAGATATGCATGCCTTAGGCCATCCCTCAGCCCAGCCTATTTTACCCCTTAACAAAATTACTTTGGTTTTCCAGAATATTTCTGGAAGGGACCGAACTTCTACCAAAGAATGGTAAATTCCCTCACAGACTGTCAAGTGACACACTGTGACAACTGTACTTTTTGCTTCTGTGCCTCCTTTTTACAAGTGTTAATGAAATACTCCCCATGAGAAAGTATCAGTTAACAGGCTTACAATGAAAAGATTTTAACATGAGTCTGTAGTCAAGCATGAATTTTTTTTTTTTTTTTTTAAGTATACAAACATTTTGATCTAAAATAAGACAAACAGCTGCCCTGCTTGCCTTATTTTCCTCATCACTTCCTTGGTTCAGCAAATGTGAATTAATTACTTCTCAGATTTACAAGTTATTTTGCAAGTCAACAGTGCCAGCAACTTCCTAATTCTGTATGAAACTGGCTCTTTCTGGTTCTAGGACAGGAATTAGCAGAGTAAAAATGTGCAGATCTGTAATATAATGGATCTAACCACATTTCCCACTGAAGCCCTTGATGCAAAACCATGGCATGCTTCTGCTTTGTGTTCTCTGAACGACAGGAGCCCCTTGCGATAATTCTCCATGTTTGAGCAGAAAGTCACTGAAGTCGCTACGTGACAGACACCAGCATGTATGCTTAATTTTGCACCATGCACAGTCAATGACAATTACTGAGACACTTGCCCAAACCTTCACAGGAATTGGGCCATAAAAGGAAAGGTTCTTATAACAATTAAGAATGAGGAAACACGACAAAATGACAGAGAAAGACAGGAACAAATAGACTTGAGTCAAACTCCTTAACAGTTTGGAGTCTGATACTCCTTACTTGGTTGAAAAGAAAGGAAAACAAAGTTCTGGCTTTCATTGAGGGTGGTGAGGACAGTGAAAGTTACTTTGCAGAACACTTTCCAACTTGCCTTCTGCAAGAGTCTATTAAATTCTCTTTGGAGCACATGTCTGTTGTGAAAATAATTCATTTTGTCATGCCCAGTAACACACTTGTAGTTGTTTTATGAAAGCTTATGTAGCAGTTTCACCTCTAGCTTTACCCTCTGTTATACTACATCACAAACTCATTTAAATAGTGATATTAATGTTTTTAGAGATCACTACAAATGGTTGGCAGCATCATTGCAGTTAATGTCTCATGGGAGCTATACAAGGGAATTTTATCAGCTTGAGGCTGAGGTATTTGATGAAGTAATAACAAACTAGCTTTGAATTGTCTTTCATTACCCTTTATCTCTCCTAGAGAGAATATAATCTTATTCAAATTATAATGGCCTTTGTTATCAATGTGGTTTACTATTTATTTACCTGCACATGGACATGCAAATGTACATGCATTTTCCTCTTTTTACCGTACCTGTAATGAAATTCTTTCACTATCAGAATCATGCATGATCACAAATTACAAACTAGTTACTTGGAAGTGTAATTTCCTTAGCATTAAAAGCATTAAAAAATAAAATAAAAATCCAACTTTTTTCAGGAGGAAAAAAAAAAAAAAAAAGTACCTCGATAAGGAGTAAAATCCAATCATTAGACTTTAAATGTACCTTCATTAATCTTTAAGACAAACATGATATTCTGCCTCAGAAATAGATAGGCTGCCTCATGTCTGTGCAGAAAAAAAAGACAGGAAGAGATATTTAAGTAGCACTAGAGGGGGAGGAAAATCCTAGGTCTGGAGCAAAGACAGACATCTAAATGGCGGAGTTTTGTGCTCCCTGACAAAATCACCTAAATTTTTCTGAGGCCAGGCTTATTTCAGCTATAATAGGTAGGAATGTGAGACACGTGTAACACAGTTCTAGGTGATTTTTATTAACTGCTTGATGGTTGTTAAGCAATCACTAGAGAAAAGGAATATACAGGTGCAGAGTTAGGGCACACCTATGCAAGCAGATACAGGTAAAACATGTTTTGTTAAATGACCAGGCAGCAAAACAACTGGATATATCCTGGTACTCATCTGCTCTGTTTAGCTTAAATGTATGCTGAAAAACCCCAAAACCTACAACCTTGCTCCAGCGGCTGTAAGAGCTGCAAATCAGATAACAGATATCAAAACATTTTTGTTACTCATTCTTCTTTTGAAAGGCTCCTAGGGCAAAAACAGGCAGGTGGACTGTTCAGATGGCCTTTTTTCTACTAACAGTTCATCTCATTCAGGTGCTGAATCAGTTTTTTTCCTTTTTTTTGTTAGTGTTACAGGATCATAATTATTCTTTTCCTGGCACAGGCCACGTGGCAGCCTGAAAACTGTCTCTTTGGCTGATCTTGACTGACACCCTAGGTTTTTCTCCACCAGTTTGCCATAAGGCCATTGATTCTGATCGATTTCTAGTCAGTGTTTACTTAGTGTCACTTTAATTAAAACCAGGCAAGGGGAAGTGATTATTTAAGTCTGCCTTATCAGACCGGCGCTCAGACTGAGGACAAACACTCTGCTGCAAACAACAGATATATTTTACCATGTAGTCTTCATACTTATGTCACAGGCAAGTGTTAAATATGATTTCTATTCTTTCTTTTCAACAGAACTAGATAGAAAGCAGGCATGTAACTATAAACAATACCCAATAATATTTATAGTGGTATCTATATTAAGCTTTCTTTGTAACATGAATGATTTGTTGTTGCAATGTATCTCAAACAACCAGATGTACATAAATACTGCATAGACAACAGGGATATTCAATCCCAAACAGATAAAAGGCTGTTTATTTAAGAACAATACATATACATTTAAGTAGATTTAAAATAAGAAATGAAGTTCAAAGTTTGCTGAATGACAGAGAGGCAAGGATACCCAGCACAAAGTATAGAAACATCAAATATGTAAAAGTTGATCAAGCAAGATTTTTATTTCCAATTCAAATTGGAAATAATCTAGAATTGAGAGGCAGAGTCCACACATTTTAACCATCTTGACAGGAGGGGTTTTTTTTAAAAAAAAGTTTCTTAATGAATAACAAAATAGTTGTTTTAAATGAAAGCTAAGGTTTAAGGTT
This sequence comes from Podiceps cristatus, assembly GCA_000699545.1. NCBI lineage: Eukaryota > Metazoa > Chordata > Aves > Podicipediformes > Podicipedidae > Podiceps > Podiceps cristatus. The sequence continues at coordinate 43,298 of KL267172.1, forward strand.
TCATAAGCCTGGCTACCAAGCTACCTTAGAGGGTAATTCTTTTCAGTTGTGAAAGTAGATCAAATTCACCAAAATAGTGTTTGCCAGATCAGTAGGTCAAATATGACCAGGGATAAGGTTAAAGGCTAGGTTAAAGGCTGAGTAAAGGAAGAAAGGAACAGTGATTTCCCAAAGCCAACAAAACCAGTACGCTCAAAGGCCTTGAGATATTTCATGCAGCTCTTGGCCACCTGGCACTCCCCCTTCTCCCGCTTGATTTGGTATGAAAGATACCCTCACAGCAATGACAGATACTGGCTGGTGTTTTTTGTAGGGGGGAGCAGATTCTAGGGCATGAGGACTTCCTCCAGAATGCCAGAGATGTTGGAGCGCTGGACTAGATGCCAATACAAAAAGGGATTGGTATCTGAGGGGTTAGAATTTTTGGAACTGGGTTTAAATCCAGGCCTTGACTGATGCAAAATTTTCCAAAGTGCTCCTTTTTGTTACATTAAACAAAAACCTGAAATCCTGCCCGTTACTTTTGCTATAAAAAATTTCCTTAATATTCCGTTGTTGTTTAACCCTGAATGGTAACTGGACCA